>ML846464.1:0-24578 GCA_009831015.1 Picea engelmannii
GGCCTTGAGGTTTTGGTGATTCGGCCTTGACTCCTTGCTGTGGTGGCTCGGCCCTTGAGGTTCTGCTGTGGTGGTTCAGCCCTTGACTCCCTGCTGTGGTAAGCTCGGCCCTTGAGGCTCCTCGCTGTGGTGGATTGGCTCCTTTTCTGTTGAGTTGTGGCCCTCCTTACCCCTGTCTTGTTATCTGTCTGAACCGTGACCCTTTTAGCCTCCTTTCTGTATGAACCGTGGCCTCTCTCCACAGATCTGGCCTTTAGTTTTTTTTGCTACAGTATATCCTGCTTGTTGGGGTTTGGGTCCTTGAAGTTTTCTGTGAGCATAAGGGTTTTAAACACAAATTTTCTGTGTTTTGCTTTTCTTACTTGTGCCAAGAAAATTCATTCATCTCTTGGCAAGAGATCTAACCTATATGGTAGATCTATGAACTAGACTTTTTCTGAGCATATTTTCAGTGTTCTACATCACCTATGTGTGGCTGCTCTCCTTCAGAAATTTGAGGTAAGGTTCCAAGTAAGATCTTATAGTCAGATCTGTAAGTTGTTGTTTACTTTCTGAAGTTTTTCATTAATGAGATTTACTGTCTATCTACTTACATAGATTAGATCAGTTTACCTTTAATCAGATCTGGATTTTATTTTGAGTTTGGTTCTTATTTCTTGTTTCTGAAGTCTGTTATATTGCTCATGATCAGATTTATGTTTATTTGAGTTTAGATCTGTATAAGATTTACACCAGCATTGTAGATTTAGAACTGATGTTTATTCTAGATCTACTATTTTGCTAAATATCTAAACTAGCTTAGATCTGAGCACATATGTTTGTTCTTTCTGTTCAAGCAGTGTATTTTTGTTTTCTAAATATAACACTTAGTTGTTATTCTCACTGAAATTTTAAAAAGACAGTTCTGTTTTGCTTTAGGATAGTGAATTCAAGAAAGTTACCTTTCCAAATTCCTCATTTACATTGTCTGCTCTTATCAGTTGGTGTCAGAGCCTCATTTTGGCTCTCATATTGGCCTTTGTCGGAGTCTGCCTCTGCATTTGGGTCTCCATCAATGTCAGCCTGTAGCAGCATATATTTCAAGTAGGTACTTTCTCTATTTTTTTCTCCAATAATTAATTCTCCTCTTTGAGAAGAAAAATCTGAGCCAATCTTGCGACTGTTTGCTCTTCTGCTGTATATTCTTCCCTTTTGCTGTGTGGCTTGCTGCTTTATTAGTTACTATACAGCCATTTTTGTCGTATGGCTAGTTTTTTTTGTTTGCCTCTGCATTTGGGTTTCCATCAACGCCAATCTCTAGCAACATATTTTCCTTTCTTTTTATTTTTTCTCCAACTTTAATCATACTCGTTGAGAAAAAAATTCTTTGAGCCAATATGCTGCTCTTCGCTCATCTGCTGTACACACTGCATTTTGACTCTGTGGTTTGCTTATTTAATATATGGACTTTTTGTTGCATGGCTAGTTTTTTTGTTGTATTGTCTGTTTTTTTGTTGTATGATCTGCTTTTCGGTTGTACGACCTATGTTTTGCTATACGGCCCTGCTATAGTATTGTACAAAGTAGTTTTTTTCCTGACAGTTACATAGAAAGTAAAAGGAAAAGGTTTTTCTTTGACAGATGGTTTCGTAGGATGAAGACTCTGTAGAAATTATCTAGGGAATAGCAAATCTTATCTAGCCTCAGGCACAAGGATTATGTGACCTGCGCCAACAAGCATAGGAATTCGTAGAATTTTTTTATGCATGATATGATGTCATTGTACTAGTTTGAAATCTTTGGTAACCTTTATTAATCAGCCTACTTTCAAGCTGAATACTAAGATCGGCATTCTGGACTTTGATGACATGCTGAATGAAGAGAGATGCTTGGATCTGAGGTTTGGAAGCCTATTTGAAGATGCAAGGGAATCTGACCAATCAATGGAAGATCATGATTAGAAGCAATCATATTGACGATAAAGCTCTCACATGGTGACAGTCCCATATTTGCCATCTTATTGTCATAGATCAGCTTGGAGGCTGGCATCTAGCAGTGGTATTAGTTCACAAAGAAGATTTGTCGAAACAGTAGTTGTATACAAGGCAGACAATTTCAAAGATAGTTTAGGTAGTATATTGACAAGTTTAACAAGCTTTCTATAAAATTGAAGGTTTAAGACCAATGAGGCACTCAGTTTAATTTTTGATGATTATTTACTAATCTTAAGAAGGAAATAGATCTTAATATTGCTTGAGAAAAGTTCACATTGAAGATTGAGACAAAGCTAGAGGAGCAGTCTTTGAAGAAATGTTTTGCACCCTTTTCTAAATCTTTTGCTTCGACTTATGCAACTTCCCCAACTCCGATTCCTAAATACTTGGTTGGGAAGTGGGCTTGCCCTCGCACAATATTCCCATCTTTAGCAAAGATTGGGAATAATTTCCTCCATTTAGCATGGAAATGATGGACTCTAAAAATATGTTTTGTTTTGTTGAAAATGGAAACTATCAGAGATGCTTTCTTAATACTTAAGTGTCAAGCACCTAGTGCCTATCAAGAGGTGGGATACTCTTTTACACTGTACAGCAAGTGGCACGCCCAACCCTACTTAATGGTCATGATGGTCCCATTGTTTCATGGGACAAAACATAGCAATCATGGGGGGCCTCGCTGTTTCATGGGACAAAACATACCATATTCCTAGGGGGAATTGAACCCTGGTGGAGGGAATATCACTACTCTTGCTTGACTAACTCGTCAAGCCCACAGTGATGTTTTCGTTAAAAATGCATCATATAGTACATTAAAAATCAATTTCCATGTACATTGAACAAAAACACCACACTGGTCAGACTAGGTCCCTTGCCTACATAAGCAACAAGAGCTAGCATATCTGTCTTGGCTCCATCTGAAAGGAAATATAACCTTTCCAAAAGAAGGCAATTCCAATGGAGATCTGAATAGTGGAATTTCATCAAAACGTAGAAAATTCTGCCAAGTTGAAGGGTGTACTGGTACTGTTGAAAGTTGCAAGACAACAATTCCATAAGAAGGAAATGCTGCTTAATCCGATCAGATCCCACATAGAACAATACATTCTTTTATTTTTGGCAGATTTTTAAATGCCGAGTTATTTTGGGCACTCATTCGAGAAATTTATTTTGGTAAGTTATTTTACATTGGACTAGATTTAAAAAAACCGTAGATCTGCTTTAGTCTTCAAAACTCCCATATTGTTATAATTTTGTTTTAAAATATATGTTATAACTTATAATGTAATGCAAAGTTAGTGAATTTGATGGAGTTTCCTCTCCAAATTCCCCGCTTTCACTATGCCCTCATATCAAGCCCCCATCTTATATTCAGTTCATTTGTCGTCTCATAATTTAGTCTTTTGTTCTCACGAAATTTAAAAGGGCTTGCTTTAACTTGCCAATCCTTACAAATGGTTCCCAAATATCAAGCTCCACCTTGAAGAGTTTTGGTTCTGGGGCCTCCAAGAAAGCATTTTTTTTCTTGAATTGGAAGGCTATGGATCTGGTTGATCCTCCCCAATTTAAACTGTGTGGTTGTGAGTATGCCACAAATCCACCCACATCTTAAAATGCTTCTTAGAAAGCTACTTGCACAGTTAGGAGCAAATGGACTCTACTCTTGGTATAGGGAAGGTCCAAATATACCTGGTTGAAATATGCCATCTTTTTCTTGGACCCTCATACCTCCATATTGGCTCTTTAGAGTTTTCTTTCCAATCCTGCCGGATCCTTTTGAGAACATTTGAGATATTATGAAGTAACCTTATAGTGGCAGGTTAAATTCCAAAAGGTTATCCAAATGGTTCCCTATGAGTATCTGCCATGGGGTGCCCTTAAGGGTTTCCCTTAAGATGTAATTAGCTGCCAAAACCATAGCTTGAGTGTAAATATTGTTAACTTTTAAGCCCAAACCCCCTTTCTCTTAGGGCACTTTCCTTTTGTTCTCATAAGATAACTCCATCATCCTATATTCTTCTTGTAGTGTGAACTATCTTTCTGACATACTCTTAGAATTCTATACTATTTTGCCCATCTTGTCCATTTTGTTAACTCCATTTCATAGTGTTTGTGCATTGTGACCGTCACAGCTTTGAGCTAGGTTTTATTTCCCTTGGCAAACTTTAGATTTTGTTTCCCTGCATATCCCTGGATAGACATGATGACTTTTACTCGAGATATGTTAGAAACATCCATTGACTAAATTGATGGTAGATGAAATGTTTCTATTTATCACTGCCACTTTTTTGAACTCTTGGGGAAAAAGCAACCTGTTGTTGCCTTTCATCTGTCCTTGGCGCTCAACATGATAGCTCTTCCAAAGATTTAATATTGTGTTTTACTGTGATAGATCAATAAGAGCCAATGCTGCTGTTTTTCTTTTTGTTGTTTTAGTTAAACTAGATTAGTATGGTGCAAAATTAGCCTTTAATCTAAAAAATGAATTTTGAGAATACAGATTATGCTGTAGTGGAGAAGCCATCTTTGGAGACATGGATGCAAGGTGGTCCAGACTATATAGTTCTGAAGAGACTTGATATTGATGGAATTCGTATCATTGGAAGTGTGCTTGGACAAAGTATTGCTCTTGACCATTTTGTTCGACAGGTATGTTTTAATTTTGTCTGATATCTGTGTTATGATGTAGGATCTCCATGTTTCAGTAGCTTGTTTTTTTATGGACCAGTTGTCCAAAATTAATGGAAAGATGTTTTCAGGTTGATGGTATGGTGGCAGAGTTTACAGATTTAAATAGAGGAATGGAAAAAACTGGCACATTTACCATGAAGCAGGAGAAACTCTTTCAACTTGTTGGAAAGGCAAATTCCAATCTTGCTGATGTTATTCTTAAACTTGGTCTTTTTGAAAGGTAAATGTGTTTGATTGGGATCTTGTAAATTCACCAACCTAGACGTTGTATGTAAGATATATCGAACATTTGAAATAGGTTTGCCTTAGGATAGATGAAGAAACCAACATGCAATGACATACAATTTAACTCTTCTTTTCATATAATTTTCTTTGATGTAAACAGCATAGATATAGAGGGATCCATTTATAATTATGATCAAGATCAGAATTAAGTTCCACATAATAAAAGTTAATTGTTGCATGAAAGTCTCTGATACTTCCTAGCATGAAAAATATGTTTGGGAACTCCAGCAGTGAAATTATATCGACAAACTAGTTGGAATCTTAAAGAGCATATTGGATGAGTGTTCCATTTTCGCAAGTTATTTACACACTGGATTGATCAGTTCCAGAGTGTATTTTTTGGTTGTTTTCAGCAATGACCTCAAATTCCTTGATTATGTTCTTGTGCAATCAGCAGGAACATGCTGAGCAATTCCTGCTGTAACTCAGAGATTGCTGTGTAGAATTTACTGGTGTCTTTAGCATCTGCAGAATCTTTTTCAACCAACCACAAACCATAGGGCTTATCATTGGGTTCATTTCTCTCCTTATCAATAATATTGCAAGCTACAATATTAGGGATCTCCAACATTCATAGCATCACCAGGCAAGCCATACAGCACACACATCTGCGTCATAATGGAATCTACATCCCCACTTTAGCTGTCCATTATGACAAAGCTTCATTTTATTAGGTGGATAGGAGCTCCCATACAGTGACAAAAAATTGCAATTTATAAGCAGCACATTGATCTGACACCTGTCTTACCATTTCTTGTATCGTCAGCATCAACATTATTATAGGTAGGTTCTTTCCACACTGCTGTTAATGATCACCAACATGTAACTGGTCCCTAATGGTATGCCCGAGTCTTCTTGCTGCACTTCTAGCTTGTCTATCCATCAGTTCTAGCTGTACTGGGAGGAACAAGAGGATCTCAGGATGATTTGCTTGTGGCAACAATTCTCCCAAAGGAATCCCTTGATTGAACAGCTCCATGGTCTTATCATATGATGATGAATTTGACACTCTAGAGTGCATCCAAATTAGAGACCTCGCAGCATTAAGGCACTAGGTCACATACATTCTTAGACTGGGAAAGTGAAATTTCTTCCTTGTTTTGCAATATTTGGAGGCCAAGAAAATAATGCAAATAACCTATGTTTGTCATTTCAAATCTCTGCTTAAGACTGGATTTCACATGGTTTAAAAGTTTAGGGTCACTACCAGTGAGGATAAGGTCATCAACATAAATAACAAGTATTATGAGATGGTTTCCTACTTTCTTGGTATATACGAATGCGTTCAGAATGACATCTAGAAAAGTCGTTGTCAAGAAGAAAACTATTTGTTTTAGCATACCAAGTCTGAGGCGCTTGCTTAAGACCATAGAGAGATTTCTTAAGGCAACAAACAAGGCTGAGTCATTTTGAACATAGCTAGGAGGTTGTTCCTTGTAGATCCCCATGCAAGAAAGCGAATTTAGCATCCATCTGATGGACCTCCCGTTTATGTGAGGTGGTAAGGGCTAGAACTAGGCAAATGGAATTCATTTTGGCTATGGGGGCAAATGTTTCATTATAATCAATTCCTTCAACTTGAGAAAATCCTTTGGCAACTAGTCGGGCCTTTTGTCTTTCAACATTTCCATCTGATGCATACTTAGTTATGTACACCCATTTACATCTGACAAGTTTTCTTCCTTTCGAAAGAGGTACAAGATCCCAAGTATCATTCACCATTAAGGAATGATATTCTTCATTCATTGTTGTGTCCCAATTTGGATGGCCAAAAGCTTTTTCAAATGTTTTTGGATCGCAAGTCTTTGAAACTTGAGCCAAAAGAGAGGAGGCTTGCTGGAATTGTGAACGTGTACAATGTTGATATGTAGGATCACCAACAAGATGTTAATATTTTTGGTGTAACTACGGAAGATATTCTTGTATAGTTGTTTTGGTCAAACCTTTAAAAGGTTATTATAATTATATTGTACAAATCGGCTCAACATAAATTATTATATTATTGGTATTTTACTTATAATTGTAAAAAAGCCCCAATGTGGCGCTAGTCGGCCCTATTTTATGGGTTAGTTAGGTCAAGAGTCATGTCTCTTCAAGAGACACTGTTGTGTATAAATAGAGGATAGGTTCCTCTCATTTGGACACACACTCACACACTTCTCTTGTGCATCTTGGAGAGCATAAGAAGGTCTAGCGCACAAGTCTTGGAGACTGGTTCTTTTGGTGTTTTGGTCTTGGTCTTTCTTGGAGAGCTATAGCGCATCATTGTATTGGTTGAAGGAATCTATATTGAGGATTTTGGTTGCTGGGTTTTCTCCCCCATAAAGGTTTCCTATGATAATCTTTGTGTTCTATTGTATCTGTGATTGTCTATCTTTTAGTGATCCTACTACAGTTGCTATTGGATTAAGTAATTGTAATTGTGTAACTAGAAAATTTAAAATTCCAACATGGTATAAGAGCAGGCCTAAATAGAAGCCAGTTGCAGATCTAGAAACGTAAAAGGGAGCCGTTTTCAGTCTAGAGACAGTTGTCGGACAAATGAAGACCATCGGGAGGTTTTCCCTAGCCCAACACACTTTTCCAGTGGACCAATTTTCCAAATTGTAGCTGTTGGAGTTAGGGTTTCACCCAAACCCTAAGGTTGACGTTTTTCCAGTTTTTGGGGGAATTTTTACAAAGCAAGACCACCAAGCAGCTCGCCTTAGCAGAGCGCACCTATTGCTAAGTTCAGTCTTTCAATTTTGGTCATATTTTTGTGTGGTCCCAGGCAGGATGACTACCAGAACAAAAATTGATGAAAAGCTAGATGGAGTTGATAACTCCAGGGCCTGGAGGTACAGAGTAACCCTCCTTCTTGAAGAACATGAACCAGATAAGTTCATTATAGAAGTTCAAGAACCTTAAGGAGATGAAGATAAGGCAAAATATAAGGACATGGTGAGGGGAAAAATGATTATTTCAGACTCCATTAAGGACCACCTTATCCATCATGTATCATCATTATCTTCTCCAAAGAAAATGATGGACACCTTAACTCGTCTGTTTGAAGGAAGCAACATAAACCGAAGAATGACTCTGAGATCTCAGTTGAAGAAGGTGAAAATGCAGAACTTAGAAACCATTCACTCCTACTTCTCAAGGGTGAATCAAATCAAGGAGCAGATAGAATTGGTGACACAGTAGAAGGAGAAGAGATGGTGATGACTACCTTGAATGGCCTCCCATGGCCATGGGATGCATTCATCCAAGGAAGAAGCTTCCCAAGTTTAGTAGGCTTTGGGAAGATTGTAACTAGGAAGAAGCTAGGACAACTGCAAGAGAAGAAAAGATGGCCGATGAAGATCAAGCCCTAGYCGCCCACACCAGGAAAGGAAAGAACAAGAAGGAGCATTCTTTACCTAAGAAGTTTAAGATGGGTCAAAGAGASAACTCAAAGATCAAATGTTACTKTTGTCAGGAATTGGGACACTTTGTTAGGGATTTCCCCYTCATTATGGAAATTAAGAATAAGAAAGGAAGTAAGAGGCATCAATCTCACACAACTGAAGATGATGAGCCTCCCAAGAAGGTTGCAAAGCAAGATGAATCAAGTGATAGGATTATATTCTTATCTCAGCCCTCAYAGGTACTGTTACTCATGGAAGCGACACTTGGTTGATAAACAATGGTGCTTCCAAGCACATGACAAGCTATGAAGACTCCTTATCTAACCTTATTCATTAAGATTCACCTCACAAGGTGAAATTGGGTGACGACTATCAGTATCCAATCAAAGGTGTTGGAGAAGCTTCCTACAAGTTAAACTCAAGCAAGCTAATGAAGATGAAGGAAGTTCTCTATGTTCCAGGTTTAAAGATGAATCTTCTCTCAATTTTAGAATTGGACAAGAAAGGATTTAGAGTAGCATTTATTGATGGTCAAGTTCTTATGTGGCCTAGAGGGAAGACCCTTGATGATGCAGTAGTGATTGGAGTTGAAGAAGGAGGTCTCTACAAATTAAAAGGACATTCAGACTTCGCAATGGTTCATGATATTGTGAATCCTAGTGAACTATGGCATAGGAGATTTGCTCACCTACACTACAAAGCTCTTCCGGTTGTAAGTAAAATGGTGAGAGGTCTTGCAGAAATCCAAGTAGAACCAGATGGAGTGTGCAAAGGATGTGCACAAGGCAAGAACGTGAAGCACTCCTTTTCCAATAGCGATAACAGAGCCAAAGGAGTTTTGGACATCGTGCATTCAGACATGTGAGGATCGATGTTGGTAGCTTCACTAAGTGGGTATGTATATTATGTATCTTTCATTGACGATTACTCACACAAAACTTGGATTTATTTGTTAAAAGCAAAGAATGAAGTTTTTGGCAAATTCAAAGAGTTCAAGGCTCTGGTAGAAAAAATGATAGAGCAGAAGATAAAGACCTTGCGATCAAACAATGGAGGTGAATTCACCTTAGAAGAATTCAAGAAGTATTGCAAGGAAGTTGGGATTAAGAGGGAGCTTTCAACTCCCTATAACCCTTAGTAGAATGAAATAGTTGAAAGGAAGAATCGGACGATCATGGAAGCAGTAAAGGCCATGATCCATGATCAAGATCTTCCTATGCATCTGTGGGCAGAAGCAACGAAGACGACAATGTATGTGCAGAATAAAAGTCCCCACAAGGTGCTTGAAAACAAGACACCCGAGGAGATGTTTTTAGGAGAGAAGCCAGAAGTCAGCCATTTCAAAATATTTGGTTGCCCTGTATTTGTTCACGTCCCTAAGGAAAAGAGGACAAAGTTGGACCCTTCTGGACAGAAGGGCATATTTGTTGGTTACAGTGACACATCGAAGGCTTACAGGATATACATTCCCGATCAACGGAAAGTGGAGATCAACCAAGATGAAACCTTTGATGAGAATGCAACTTTCAGTAAATCCAAACAGATCCGTGCAGAAGAGGCACATGAAGAAGAGAATGAAGTTCCTAAAGTTCCAGAGGAAGTCATTCCAGAGGATCATGACATAGTAGAACCTCATAAACCAACCGAGATACCTTCTCGCAAGAGAAGACCGGCTTGGGCACAAGAGCTTATTAGAGATGCAGAAAGAATTGGTGCCCTAGAGAATATTTCAGGGAAAGTAAGAAGCCGAAGCCATATTCCAGCTATGTGGCATGCTTGTGTGACATAATGGATGCAGAACCTTCCAATTATGAAGAGGCTGCAAAAAATCAAGTATGGAAAGATGCAATGGCAGAGGAATACCAGTCCATTATGCAGAATGATGTCTGGGATGTGGTTCCCAGACCAAAGGAAAAATCTGTGGTAAGTTCGAAATGGATCTACAAGATGAAACACACAGTTGATTGTAGTATTGAAAAATATAAGGCAAGATTTGTGGCCCGAGGTTTCTCTTAGAAGGAAGGGATTGACTGTGAAGAGACTTTTTCTCCCGTAGCAAGATATACCTCGATCAGGACTATACTTTCATTGGCCGCTATGATGAAATGGAAGGTGCACCGGATGGATGTAAAGACAACCTTCTTGAATGGTGAAATAAAAGAGGAAGTTCATGTGGAGCAACCACTTGGATTCGAGACACATGATAGGGAGACTCATGTGTGCAGTTTAAAGAAGGCTTTATATGGATTGAAGCAGGCTCCCAGAGCATGGTATGGTAGGATTGAAAATTTTCTGATGAGCTTGGGTTTTACCAAGAGCAGTGCAAATCCTAACCTTTACTTTAAGGTTGAGGATGGTGAACCGGTGCTTTTACTGCTGTATGTAGATGACCTGTTTCTAATAGGTGCGGAAAAACTCATCACTGAATGTAAGAGAAAGTTGGCTGCAGAATTCGAGATGAAAGATTTAGGAATGATGCACTACTTCTTGGGACTAGAAGTTTTGCAGAGATCAGATGGGATTTTCCTAAATCAAGGAAAGTATGCTGTGGAAATCTTGAAGAGGTTCGAGATGTTGGATTGTAAGGCCATGGCTACTCCGATGGTATCAAATCTAAAGTTGCTGCAGGATACAACTTCAGAGACTGTGGATTCTACCTTATACATGCAGATAGTGGGTTCATTGATGTATTTGACGAACACAAGACCGGATATATGTTTTGCCGTGAATACCCTGAGTCAACATTTGGAGCAACCCAGACAGGTTCATTTGGTTGCAACAAAACATATGTTGAGGTACCTTAAGGGTACTCTAGATCATGGTCTCTGGCATAGATCTGACCATGAGTTTGGATTGTATGGATACTCAGATTCAGATTGGGCCGGCAATATTCCTAATCGGAAGAGCACTTCAGGATACTGTTTCAGTCTTGGCTCCAATATGGTCTCGTGGAGCAGCAGGAAGCAATGTTTTGTGGCACTCAGTACGGCTGAAGCTGAGAATGTGGCAACATGTGCAGTGAGTAGAGAAGCAATGTGGCTTCAGACGCTGCTGTCTGGGTTATTTGGTCTTGGATTGGAGGCAACCTGCATTTAGTTTGACATCCAGAGTTGCATGAAGTTGTCAGAGTACTTTGTGTTCCATGACAGGTCGAAGCATATCGAGATCAGATACTACTATATCAAGGATATGGTACAAAGGGGAGCAAT
This sequence comes from Picea engelmannii, assembly GCA_009831015.1. Lineage (NCBI taxonomy): Eukaryota > Viridiplantae > Streptophyta > Pinopsida > Pinales > Pinaceae > Picea > Picea engelmannii. The sequence goes on from ML846464.1 coordinate 11,548, forward strand.
GAGGCTCCAGTTAGTGACTACCGAGGATCAGGTTGCGGATGTGTTCACCAAGCCACTGTCAAGGACGAAGTTCGAGTTCTTTAGGGACAAGTTTGGTGTGGTCCCTCTTCAGAGGGAGTGACAGGTGGAACTCATCCAGCATGAAAAAGGGCTGGCACTGAGTCTAGTGGATCTCATCCAGCATGAAAAAGGGCTGGCACTGAGACAGGAGTGCACATGATCAGGTATTGATGTGTCGCAGGGAGTGGATGTCCTGGGGACATGTTGTAGCTAGTGAGAGCTACCCACAGACCTTGGATGCATGGGGTGAAGTCATGTTGCACTATGGATATCCGAGGATGTATAGATTCACATGTTCAACAATCAATGGATGTGAGCTCGTGTGGTATCAGATTTGGAGTCTCTGTCTGGAAAGAATACCTTCCTATTTAAGAGGGAGTGTTAATATTTTTGGTGTAACTATAGAAGATATTCTTGTATAGTTGTTTTGGTCAAACCTTTAAAAGGTTATTATAATTATATTGTACAAGTCGGCTCAATAGAAATTATTATATTATTGGTATTTTACTTATAATTGTAAAAAAGCCCCATTGTGGCTAGTCGACCCTGTTTTATGGGTTAGTTAGGTCAAGAGTCATGTCTCTTCAAGAGACACTGTTGTGTATAAATAGAGGATATGTTCCTCTCATTTGGACACACACTCACACACTTCTCTTGTGCATCTTGGAGAGCATAAGAAGGTCTAGCGCACAAGTCTTGGAGACTGGTTCTTTTGGTGTTTTGGTCTTGGTCTTTCTTGGAGAGCTATAGTGCATCATTGTACTGGTTGAAGGAATCTATATTGAGGATTTTGGTTGCTGGGTTTTCTCCCCCATGAGGGTTTCCAAGGATAATCTTTGTGTTCTATTGTATCTGTGATTGTCTATCTTTTAGTGATCCTACTACAATTGCTATTGGATTAAGTAATTGTAATTGTGTAACTAGAAAATTTAAAATTCCAACACAAGATTATCAACTACTTCGCATGTTGTATGAACCCATCTAGGAAGTTGTGGTGGACTCAACTGGAGGAAGGTGAGTAGGTTTAGGTGGGTTTTCATCTTCACTATCATCGTTTGAAGAAGAAACCATAATAGGATCACTAACAGAAAAGTTGGGAAGAGAAGATGGCATAGACGTCGAAGATGGTTTGTAGTTCGATTGATTTTTATCAACTTAACAACTCTCCTAATAATAACCTTAGACATCTTCAGAATATCCAATAAAAATGCACTTCTCACTTTTAGGTTGCAATGATTTCCTTTTCTCATCAGGAATCTGAGCCCATGCTTCACGACCAAACATATGGAAGTGGCTTACATCTATCTTAATTTTATTCCATACTTCTTTTGGTGCTATATTTTTTAAAGCCTTTGTGGGAGTCCAATTTACTATTTAATTGGCACAATTAATGGCTTCCACCCAAAAATGAAGACTTAATCCCTTAGATTTGATCACACAATTTGCCATTTCCTTTGATGTGTGATTCTCTCTCAACAACACCATCTTGTTGTGGTGTATACCGAACAGTAGGTTGCATTTAAATGCCCTGTGGGGGCTTTTTCTTTTCCTTGAGGAGTGTTGTATGTTTTAAGGTATTTGCATGTGCTAACATCAGTTACAAAAACACTTGCAAGGGCACCTTAAAAGAGCATCCAATCATCAGATTTGAAGGCAGATTTGAGAGGAGAAAATTCAGACCTGTTTGCTGTCCTAAAACAGCAGGAAGGACAACTTTGAGAACTTAAACTTAGAGCCCAACAAGAGGTCAAAGACAGACCTGTTGGGCAGCCTCTTAGTTCGTTAGAATTTTTACATGGTATCAGAGCCTAGGCCCTAAGGGCTAAGCTTTGGCTGATTTGTGGAGCATACAATGAGCAGATTTTTGGATTATTTTGAACAGTTCTGGACAACCTCTTTTCACACTTGTGTGTACAAGAGTGAGGTTGTTCTCTTTTGCAGTGTTTAGGATCAGTTTGGGCTTCAGTGGGCAATCATGTCAATGAAACAGATGAGGGCAGAGGATAGGCTAGCAGGAGCTAGCAACTGGTCCCCTTGGAAGACCAAGATTGTACTTGTCTTGGAGGATCTTGAACTATGGGATATAGTTCAGGCTCCAATGATTCTTCCTCTTGTCACTGCTCCCTTGGTGGTAGCAGAGTTCAAGAAGAGGAACACCAAGGCAAAGAGGACTATCTGTGATGCGGTGAGAGACCATGTCATACCTCATTTGACTGGTAAGGAGTTTGCCTTTGAGATGTGGGACTCACTGTGCAAACTCTACCAGAGTCCTAATCAGAACCGTAAGATGGTTCTGCAAGAGAAGCTCAGGAGCATTAAGATGCTCAAGTCAGAGTCGGTGACCTCATACCTCAAGAGATTTACACAGACTCGAGATGAGTTGGCGACAATTGGTGAGATTGTGGATCCCATGGTTTTGGTGAGGTCAACCTTAAATGGCTTCTCCAAACCTTGGGAGTCTTTTGTGCAAGGCATTGTGGCCAAGCAGGCTATGCCTAGTTGGGAGAGACTCTGGGATGACTTCGTATAGGAGAAATTGAGATGCAGCTCTGGATCTTCAGGCCAACAACATGTTGCAAAGGGTGAGGAGGATCTTGCTCTTTGGACAAAGGGCAAGAAGAAGGCTGGCAAGGGTGCTAGACAAGGTCCCAAGAGAGGGACCAAGTCGAAGAAGAGAGATATGAACAAAGTGAAGTGCTTTGCTTGTAAGAGGATGGGACACTATGTTGGACAATGTCCCAACAAACAAAAGAAGAGGTCGGGTAGTACAACAGCTACAACGGATGAGGAGGAGTTTATGGCACAGTTTGAGAGGGAGTGTGCCTTCCTTATTTGTTGTACGATAGTTACACCACCCAGTATTTGGTATATAGACAGTGGAGCTTCAAGCCATATGATAGGTGTGAGAGAGCACTTCACTGATCTCAGAGATCCTGAGGTCAAGATGGAGATTGCACTTGGAGATGACACCATTGTCAGGGTTGTTGGGCGTGGCACGGTGACATTTTAGAGGGATACTATGCCACCCATATCGTTCAGGGATGTGTTGTTTGTCCCTAGGCTGAAGAAGAATCTCATCCTAGTTTCCACCCTCCAGGACAAGGGTCTCGAGGTGTCCTTCAGAGGGACAAAGGTCCTCAGACACCCTAAGGGGTCTAGTCTCACCTTTGGGAAGGTGATTGGAGTGAGGGATGGAAAACCGGATGGATTGATTTTTCAACCACTGCATGCCTTGGCAACGAGTAGCGACAACAATAGTCAGTTATGTGGGTTATAGCATCGAAGGATGGCTCACCTACATCATGGGGCTCTTGGAGCACTAAGAGAGATTGTGACAGGAGTGCCACCGTTCAACATAGAGCATCGGGATGTGTGTAGAGGGTGTGCCCTTGGTAAGTTCTTTTCCAACAGTGACAACAGGTCAATTGGGATACTAGATTTGATACACACAGATGTGTGTGGGCCTATGTCTCGTGTGTCCTTGAGTGGTTGTGAGTATTATCTCACTTTCATAGATGACCACTCCAGGAAGACCTGGGTCTATTTCCTGAAGGCCAAGAGTGCGTTCTTCACGAGGTTCCAAGAGTTCAAAGCTCTTGTGGAGAACTAGACAGGAAAAAATATCAAGGTCTTACGGTCAGACAATGGAGGCGAGTATACCTCCATAGAGTTTGTAGACTTCTGTACTCATGCAGGGATTAGAAGGTAGATGACTATACCTTACAACCCCCAGCAGAATTAGGTTACAGAGAGGAAGAACAAGGCCATTACAGGTGCAGCGAGATCGATATTGCATGATCAGGCACTGCCTTTATACTTATGGGTTGAGGCTAGTGCTGCTGCAATTTATCTGCAGAACAGGAGTCCCCACAAAGTTTTGGGGAGGAAGGCTCTCGAGGAGGTCTTCACTAGGAGGAGGCCCGATGTTGAGCATATTCACATTTTTGGATGCTTGACATACTCTCATGTCCCCTCAGAGAAGAGGACAAAGCCAGATCCCACAGTGCATAAGGGTATCTTAGTTGGATACTCAGAGGTCTCGAAGGCCTACCGGATTTACATTCCATCACAATGGAAATTGGTGGAGCACAGATGTCAGATTTCAGGAGGGTAGAGCTTTCAAGAGGTCTCTCGAGTTGAGAGATAGAGTTGAGGAGGTCTCGTAGATTCAGAGTGATGCATCAGAGGGGACACAGCCTCAGGTGTCGAGTGCACCAGTTTCAGGGGTGACAGGGTCACCTTATACGCCTTCAAGGTCACAGTTGCAGAGTATTCAAGCAAAGGGTGCATAGACTTCAGGATCTCAAAGTGTTGGGATTAGATCTGAGGTTGAGACTCTTGGGCACGGAGATATCACTTCTCCTTTGGTTACTCCAGGGAAGTGGAAACCGAGATGGTTTCAGGAGACCTTGAAGGAAGCCAAGGAGAATGTTGGAGAGCCCAAGAGGTTGTTCAAAGAGAGCAGAGCACCAGAGAGGCTTGGGTTCTACTTGGCGATGGTGACAAGCATCGCAAATTCAGAGCCCACGACTTTTGCGCAGGTAGTTGACCAACATGTTTGGCGAAAGGCCATGCTAGAGGAGTATGACTCTATCATGTGCAATGATGTATGGGAGGTGGTGCCGAGGCCAGTGGGGAAGTCAGTTGTGACTTCTAGATGGTTGTATAAGACCAAGTATGCTGCAGATGGCAGCATAGAGAAACACAAGGCCCGATTTGTGGCGAGAGGATTCTCTCAGATAGAGGGAGTCGACTATGATGAGACGTTCGCACCAATTGTGAGATACACTTCTATTTGGAGAATTATTGCCATAACAACAGAGATGGGTTAGGATACATCAGATGGATGTAAGGACCACTTTTCTGAATGGTTTTATTGAGGAGGAGGTGTACATAGAGCATTCGTAGGGGTTTGAGGTGTTGGAGAGAGATTCTCATGTATGCCCTCTGAGAAAGACACTGTATGGTCTGAAGCAAGCTCCCATATCTTGGTATTCATTGATAGACGCTTATTTGCTTCAGATGGGGTTTGAGAAGAGCGAGGTAGATTCTAACCTCTACTATATCATTCGAGGTGAGGATTCACTTATTCTCATACTGTATGTGGATGACTTGTTCATCACGGGAGTGAAGTATCTCATAGCTGAGTGCAAGCTGAGTCTTGCATCAGAGTTTGAGATGAAAAACATCAGATTGATGCACTATTTCTTGGGCATGGAGGTTTGGCAGGAGGAGGGTCATATCTTTCTGGGACAAGGAAAGTATGCAACAAACATATTGAGAAGGTTTCATCTGGAGGACTGCAGGCCCATGTCTACACCTATGGTCACCAACTGGAAGAAGCTTAGTGCTTCAAATTCCGGTTTGGTGGATGCTACGGGATACAGGCAGTTGATTGGGTTGTTGATGTATCTGGTCAACACTAGACCAGATATTTGTTTTGCCGTGAACACTCTTAGCCAATACATGGTGGATCCTAGAAGTGTTCATTGGATTGGGGCAAAGCATGTTATGAGGTATATTGTAGGATCAGTGGATTTTGGTTTGGACTATATCAGAGGAGATGGAGTGAGTTTGGTTGGCTACACAGACTCAGACTGGGCAGGGTGTGCCATTGACAGGAAGAGCAACTCAAGGTGTTGTTTTGGGTTGGGGTCAGAAGTTGTTTCTTGGTTCAGCCGAAAATAGAAGTCGGTAGCTTTGAGTTCAACTGAGGCAAAGTACATGGCAGCTAGTCAGGCCAGTTGCGAGGCCATTTGGCTTCGTAAGTTGTTGGTTGGTTTATTTGGTTAGGAGTTGTCTCCGACAGTCATTCACTGTGATAATCAGAGTTGTATCAAACTCTCTGAGAATCCAGTGTTTCATGACAGGTCGAAGCACATTGAGATCATGTATCATGTCATCAGAGACTAGGTTCAACATGGGGCAGTTCAACTTCAGTATAATGAGTAGGTGGCAGACATTCTCACGAAGGCCTTGACAAGGGGAAAGCATGTCTATTTCAGAGACAAAATGGGCTTGGTGAGAAACACTTTCCTCGATAAGAGGGAGTGTTGAGTTTTGGTGTACCTTGGGAAGTGGTCCCCTTGTGGTTGTGTGTCTCTAACCACAAGAGGGAATTGATTTGACCTTTGTACTCTTTACTTTATGTCTAATTTCACATTGACTTTATCCTAAGTCAAAATGGTGAAATTTGTCACTTAAGGCAAAAGTGACTATTGATTCACTAAGTGGGCGAATTAAGGGACATAAGGCAAACTAAGGAAACTTAACCAAAGTGGGTTTTCTAAGTGAGATACTTGAGATGAGATCTCACCATTGATTAGAGTTGATCTTAGCCGTTCAACTCTAGGTTTGGCCTAAGGATGGCTAAAGAGGACGCAAGGGCAAAGGAGAGGCATTCATTGTTCACTTGATCACCTTGAGAGTTTGGTGAGGAGAAGAGAAGTGTGGATTGAGGGTTTGGAGCAGCTTGCTTGGGCGCAGATGTTCATGAAGGGCGCAAGTAAGCTTGGAGCTTCATTCTTGGTGTTGAAGAGTTCTTGCTTGGTGGAGGGCGCACTCTTGGATTGAGGGCGCAAGCTTGCAGGCACTACTTGGAGGGCAACAAACTGAGATCTGATTGGTGCAGATTTGAGGCAGCATACAAAGGGAGTTTTTTGTGCAAGGGTTTCTCAAACAGCCAAGGGAAGGTCAAGGGCACACTAGTCTCAAGGGAGAAGGGGGCACACTCTTCTAGGGGCGCATTTCTTAAGGAATCTATTACAAAGCTTGAGAGGAGCTTGCAAGGAGTTCAGGCTCCTTTGTATTTATCTTCCTTCTTGTATTCATTGTTTGAAGCACTCCATATATATACATCTATCTCAAATTGGTTTTCCCCAGGGGGGTTTTGTCCAGGGTCATGTTGACCAAAAACACCGTGTGTTCAATTTTCATGTTTGCTTCCTAGTGGAGTGTTGTATGTTTTAAGGTATTTGCATGTGCTAACATCAGTTACAAAAACACTTGCAAGGGCACCTTGAAAGAGCATCCAATCATCAGATTTGAAGGCAGATTTGAGAGGAGAAAATTCAGACCTGTTTGCTGTCCTAAAACAGCAGCAAGGACAGCTTTGAGAACTTAAACTTGGAGCCCAACAAGAGGTCAAAGACAGACCTGTTGGGCAGCCTTCTAGTTCCTCAGAATTTTACAGGATTTACATGAGAAGTAGTTGGTACTGTAAGCAAAAGATCACTTGGACTAGCCATATTAAAATCTGTAGGTAAGATGGCTTCAAAAGCAGAAACTGATTGTTTGGATGGAAAGCTCTCGAAAAAATAGCTAGTTTAAAAAAAGAACGACACTGAAAACGAACTTCGGATGTCAAAGTTATGCACTTTTTAAGAAAGGCATAAAAGGTAACCAAAGTGCCGCATGACAAGTAGAGCTTGGCCCATGTGGTGATGGATGCACAATCAAGTTGTCAAGTAAAAACAATTCCCTTCCTTTTCTTACTTTGCCTATAAGCTTACTTTTACAAATAAGTTACTTATGATGTCATTTTTACAAATAAGTTACTTATGAAGTGACCTACTTTTATAAAACAAGTGAGAATCACTTTTACAATGAATTTACTTTATAAATTAAAGATGCATGCAAAAAGTAACTTGGAAAATATTATTAAAGTTACTTTATAATGATTCACTTTTATAATTTAAGTGAAATTCACTTTACAATAAAATCATGTGAAAACTTAAAGTTTCATGAACTTTTTCAAATAGTAAATTAATACAAAGAAATACTTGAACTAGAGACCTCTTATTTAATAAAGTAACTTTCAACCTGTTGCCGTCCTAATACACACTTGCAAACGTGAGCTAAGTCCGGCTCACTTAGTGTGTCCTTGGAGGCACAATGCCTAGGTTCAAAGCCCACACTGTCACTTTGGTTTGAACCTCTTCCGTCTAGGCTTACTCCTAGGGAAGCCAAGGGGGGTAGACCCTAGTTTCTAGATGAGATTAACGTTAAGTTCCAGGAGTTGTTTTTAATTAGTTACCAGGTTGGGGGAAAGACTAACCTATGATGCAAAGGCAACAATGCAAGATGCAACTATCTACTTATGTCAAGCAAGCCCTTCCCTAAGTCTTGTTTTTAATTAGTTACCAGGTTGGGGGAAAGACTAACCTCTGATGCAAAGGCAACAATGCAAGATGCAACTATCTACTTATGTCAAGCAAGCCCTTCCCTAAGTCAACTAAGATTAGTGCCTATGGTTGGGCAAAGGGGTCAACTAAAGCTTAAGGGTGTTTGATTACACATGATTTACAATTATATTACAAAGATTACAATCACTTCACAACAAGATTAGATACAAGTGCTTACAACAATGAATGAAAGAATAGTACAACAATTATGAAAGATATACAAGGTACAAAGGAGACAAGATAACCAAGTGCTTAAATGTGTAGGTACTTAAAAATATTTAAAACATAGAGATTATCCACATTAAGCCAAGCATGCCCCATTAGCACTTACTCTATTGGACTGCTTTTCAACGACAACCACAACACTCAAGATCCAACAAGATGATGCCTCCAAATGGGATGCGCTATCTCTTGAGGGATCACACCATAAAGAGCAATTACTAAATGAAAAGAAATACTTGAAAGAACAAATGCTCAACAATATTCAAGATGACACTTAGTTAATTAATCCACAAAGAAGTGTACTTGCATGTAAGATTTAAAAATGAGTTATGTTCTTGCAAGTGATGTTTTAGACAACCATAAGATGTACCCCAAAAAGTGAAGCCTATAACACTAAGTGGATTAAAGGGTTGTTTCAAGATTTTAAAGATTTTAAATTCCCCCCCTTAACTAAGTGTTGAACCAAAATCCTCCTCCCCCAATTACCAAATGGCTGCTAGATGCTCAAGAAGTGAGGCAACGAGGCCTACCCTAGCTTCACAAGTCAACCCTAAAGACCCGAGTACTCTCGGAAAGGACGCTGCGCGCCGTGAGACCGTCCCCGGCCTAGCACCTTTCGTTGCCTTCCTCAAGCTCCGTTTTAGATGGCGAAGATGGTGAATTAAGGTGCCCTATTATGCCTAATAAGTTGATATACCTATGGGCTAAGTATTTTAGTGTGTTTTAGAGTGTTAGGTGACTTTTAGTTGTCCAAAATTAGTGAAAAAGTGCCAAAACCGAAACTTTAATCAGCCAAAAAGATGTGTTATAGATTGTGAAAGTTAAGCATGTAAACACATATGAACCATATAAAAGAAAGTTGAAATAGAAGAGTTACTCAATCATCATTTATTTAATCATAAACATGTGAAAGTTTGTATGAAAGAGTGCTATGAAAAAAACAAGAACAACTTGCCAATGAAAAGATTTAAACTTTTACCATTTACCCATGTGTGACTTGCATTAAGATAGATGTTATGAAAATGAAACTTGCAAGATTTAAAGCATGTGAGTGAATTTATGCCTCCATGGGCTTAAGCTAAGACTAGTATGTGTATGATATCTACCTCTAGAAGATTTTAACTATCAAGCATAAGCACATTATCAACACTTTACTAGCCTTATGATTTTGGGGATGTCTCACCCAAGGTGTAGGCAATTATTAGATAAAACTTGAAATGGAAGAGCAAAGAGAGAAACCTCTCACAATGGCACAAGGTGGAGGCAAGCCTACCTTTGTTGTGCCAAAGAGGGTTTGGAAGGAAGAATAAGACTTTAGAAATGCTAAAAAAGTGAAGGAGAAGGGTGAGATCTTTTACCAACCCAAAGGGGAGACCTTTGGAAGTGTTGTGTGACCAAAAGTGGGATGCAAAACCCCTTGACCTGATAAGAACCTGCAAAAACCAGCAAGCTATCGCTTGCTGGAAATGCTGCACACAACAAGAAAAGTGAGGAAAATTTCTGTTTTTTGGGCATAAATTTTTCACATAAAAATTCTAAGTAAAAATATATTTTAGGTGACCTATCTATAATTGTTAGCAAGCTGAAATATAGAAAGAATGAGCAAGAAACCAGATTTGAAAAACAAGGGAGTTTAAGGGGGGTTTTAAGAGTAGACTCTTCCTTTAGGTTAGCCCAATAAAACCCTAGAGGTAAACTTGCAAAATGTGAGAGAGAAGCTACAAAAATAGATAGAATGTGAGTAGATCTAGATGGTAAAACAAACTACTTTGAAATACCCAACTAAACACTTCACTAGATCTATGATAATACTACCACAAGATCTATCCAAACAAAATACTTTGTTTGAAACTTCTACTCTAGATCCATAAAATGAATGAGTAAAGAAACCAGATCTGAAAAGCAATGAAGTTTAAGGGGGTTTTAAGAGTAGACTCTTCCTTGAGGCTAGCCCAATAAAACCCTAGAGGTAAACCTGCAAAATGTGAGAGAGAAGCTACAAAAATAGATAGAATGTAAGTAGATCTAGATGGTAAAACAAACTACTTTGAAATACCCAACTAAACACTTCACTAGATCTATATGATAATACTACCACAAGATCTATCCAAACAAAATACTTTGCTTGAAACTTCTATTCTAGATCCATAAAAYTTGAAGCAAGAATGAGAGAGAGAAATAGAACAAGATCACCTCAATAGTAGCAAGAAGCAACAARAATACTCTTTGCTTCTTCAAAATCCTCCAAAGCCTTTCTATTACTCAAGAGGAGAGTGTTGTAGCAACAAGTTGCTCCAACACTCTCAAGAGCAAAATGGAAAGGAAGCACAATGAACCAAGAGAGAGAGAGATGAGGGGAAAATCAAGTAGCATAACAATAGTTGAAGATATGGTGAGGAAAAGAGTGAGGAAGGGGATCTATTTATACTTGGATAGGCAAAGTGAACCCTTCTTGCATGAATGCCAAGTGTCAAAATCAAGCAAAAATAGGAGATCTCAAGGAGAGGGGCGCACCATTAGGGTTTTGGGCATGGATAAATGAGTTGGATGAGTGAGTTGAGGTGTGGGGCCAAGGAAAAGGTGACGTGGGAGGCTAGGAAGGGCGCACCTCATGAGGGAGGGGCCCACAACTCAATAAAACTTAAGTTGTGAAGTTATCCCATGTTAGTGGGTTTAGATGAAGTGAGTGGGTGAGGGGGTGTAAAAGGTTGGTTTAAGTTTGTTTAGGTTAGAAAACATCTCTCTCACACTTTTCCATCATTACTTCATCCATTTGCCCATAAATTACAAAAATGACATTTTTCCAATGTCATGACTTAGCAATTAAAATTGTTGTTTTTGACTGACTGACACTCTTGGTGGACAAACACCTAGCAAAAGTTGTCCGATTGAGCTGAAACTTGGTCCAAGGGTGTAGGGGGTCTCATTCCATTTCTTTTGAGCACAAATACCCCTAGCAAAAATCCAAGGACCTAGTTTTTACAATATTTGCTCAAAAATAATTAATTAATTAAATAATTAAACTCCCAAACTTAGGAAAATTTAATTAAAAATTAATTAATTAAAAAAAACCTATCTAGACTCGACGAAGTTCCGCGAAACTTTCTAAGATGTCATACATGGTCATTTACATCATTTCTAAACAATAGTTACCAGAGGATAATCCCATTAGAAGGCCTTTCACCACTTTGGAGGAATTATTGCTGGTGGGAGGGAAAAACTCAAGGGAAATTAATAAGGCTGAAAAGCCCAATTAATAACCTGAGGATAAAAAACTCTCAATGAAAGGAACTCCCCTAATGAAGAAATCCCAAGGTAACTGACCTAAATATGACCCATGCAAACCTATTACATTATTAACCCATGCAAGGGTGCGGAAATTTCATTTACAAAAAGAAGTTCTGGAGGCATAAATTGCCCAGTAGAACCAAACTGTCTTCGACATATTAGCATCTGATGATGCATCTCTTCATGGCACATGGAGTTGACCCCCTAGTTGGATAGATGGTCAACACAACCAAATGAGCTAATGCAAAATATATATTAAATGTTATGAAGGAAGGTTTTTTTTCGTAATGTTGTTACTCTTTGCCTCAAAGTGCATTCTTACACTCAACCCTTGTTTTTGCTTGTAAAAAACTTCAACATGAATGCACAAAAAACAATTGAAATTTCAAATAGAAAAAATTCAAAACTTAACCATATTGGGGTTAGATCTCGATTAGCCTGTTCGGATAATGCAAGTTTTCTTTCTTTTTTTGATTTGCTTGGCTCACATAAAGCGTAGAGCAAAGAGCATACTCAAAAAAAAAAAAGAGAACACTTTCTACTATGTATTTTATTTGTCGAGATCACACAGGGTGCACAACAAAGAGCATACGCAGACTGGAAACGGTAGCAAACTAGGAATATAAATAGTAAAACCAAAATAATAACTAAAAAAATAAAATTAAAAGGCATAATCAAATTTTATACCTTTGTATTTGACAAAAAAGGCTGTATCTTGGGCAAACAAAAAACTTTTTGAGTGAAACAAAAAATGTTTCTAACTAAAAGAAATGCTCTAAACACAACGAAACAACCCTTTCAACCCATAAATATTTTTGCGACAATGGGAGTGGGTCTTCATACGGGCTTTGATACCATGTTCGACAAAATAGGGTATTTCCACATAGGACGAACACCTTAAGCAACCAAATCAAAGATCGATACACTAGTGTTTTTATGTGGTTAAAACCCTCAAAGAGGGAAACAGTCGATGGCCCCAGTGAACACAACCACTTGTGGCAATATAATAATGCAAAATAAAAAATTGTACATAAAAGTTTCTCACAATCGATCTTCAACAAGTGTCATTGCATGCTCTTTAAATAGAGATCATGGACCAATCAAGTGTTAAGCCACAGATCAGTATAGGCGTTACTATCAAGGAGAATATGAGTTGTCAAATTGTTGAGTTTTGGTGTACCTCGGTAAGTGGTTCCCTCGTGGTTTGGAGCCTCTAACCACAAGAGGGAAATATTTGACCCATTATGCCTTATACTTTATGTCTAATTTCACTTTGAC
>ML846465.1:4268-14572 GCA_009831015.1 Picea engelmannii
TCTAATGGTTTAATATGGAATTCTCTTTTGTTTTGAACCTAACTCTTGTTTTCTTTCCTATTTGAAAATATTTACAAATAGGATATGAAGGTTTAATCACTTTTGGCAGGTCATGTTGGCGCAAGATTGATCAGACCAGAGCCCTTCTCATGTTACCAAAAAAAGGTACCATGTAGTATAGAGTGATGGCATTTTCATCTTCTCCGAAGAAAATAAGTCTCACCCGAAGTGCAACCAAGACAGGAGGATAGGGAAGGGCAAGGAGAATACTTAGGTGGGTTCACATAACCTTCAAGATTCATCATGATCTTGCACAAGACATCTAACTACAGAAAACATATGAGCTCAAACACACATGAACTGAAGCTAATTAGGTTGTGAAAAAAATTTATACACAAAAACATCATGTAGAACTTATGAAGCATAAATAAGTACTGTAAAGATACAATGCAGAAGCATAAACATAGAATGACACAATATATTTCAAAATTTTGGATCCTTCTTTATATATTACCATCAGATCTTATCAAATACAACCTTAGAGATACAAAGTTATTCTCTATTATAGACTTCTGGCTCTGGACCCATGTCATAGAGCTCTATTTACCCAAAACTGCATAAATGTTACATTTAAAGAACTCAAACCTGACCTAGTAACAATAACAACAACATGAATAACAACAACTCGGACCCAACAACAAGGGGAGAACCATTTTACAATCATGAGACAAATATTTTACAATAATATTCATTCCATATATATGAACTAAGTAGGGTCTTTTGGCTTTGGGCTTGCATGCTTTCTTGTTCTGTTGCAACTGCTTTTGCCTTGTTGGTGTTGCACTGTCCTTTTCGCAACTGATTTCTGTTACTTTTCCTTGCTATGTTGTCCAACTTCTTTTGTAGCTTTCGCAACTCGTGCTAAACCAAAACTGGGACTGTAGTCCTTCTTGCGCAACTTCCAATCCAAAAATGAAGCGCCCAACAGGATCTGACCACAAACCTTGACTCACCCTCGAGTCAAGTACTTGGCTTCTCCGCAGCTTCTAGGATAAACTGTTTATTTCACTTGTCCTCCTTTTCCTCTTTACTTTGTTCTTCTTCTTGCACTTTCTCTTCTTCTACCTCTTTAAATGAAGGGCCCAACTTTGGGACCAACTCCAAGGCCCGCTTCTTAACTTTCTGAAAGCTACCAACTTTATCCTACCATTTCCTGGCAAGGATGGAGGCCTCGACAATGAACTGTTGGGTTACATCTGTGATACATTCCTTGGGCTTAGATGCGGAAAAAGAGTTCCATTTAGAGTCTACTGTTGCATTGACCTGATTCATTTACATGTAAACTGTCTGAATGACAGGTCAAAAGTCACGGAGGTCCTGCTTAACTACAGATTGTGCCTCAAACAGGGCGTTCAACTCATTGTTCACTTGCTAAATTTGATCAAACTTTTGTTGTTTCTCTAATGGATCCATAGTAGCCGCAATTTCCTCATTCAACACCTGGATTCTAGTGCATACGTCCTCCAAATTCTGGTTGCACCTAGCGATGATGCCCATCCAATCGTTGAATTCTCTGAAAATATTTGTTCACTCAGCTGTGTGCTTGTGTAGTGCTACTTAGGCATTGTTTCCATATAGCACTATTTTCTCAATCTTCTCCTGCAACTTTCAAGGCTGTTTCTCTTCTTCTTACTGAGTCTACTGCAACTGTACTTCTAGATGCTTTGCATGAATGACCAATTGTGACCATGCTCCTTGGAGTAGTTCAATATGATTCTCGGGCTTTCCTGCATCACTGACTTCTGACAGTTGGGGTGCGAACTTCCATATTTCTAGCCAGGCTTCAACAAGTCTTTCCTGAACTCTTTCAAGTTTGTGCTCGACCTGGATCTTTGCGCGTGCTTCCTATTTTCTGCATTCTTGCGCAAGGAGTGCTTCCTCCCTTGCAAAATATATAGACCTTTTGGCCTACTGGAGCCTCTGCTCCAGTTGATCAGTTGAGGTTCTGATCATTCCAACTAAGTGCATTATTGGCCACTGTGCAAGGTCAGCGGTGAAGGGGTTGCGTCTCTGGGTGCTCGGAACTGCAGTGGAAGTCCACTGGTCATTGAATGTTAAGAGAGAGTCTCTACTTACTCCTCTCATGTGGATGGTCCTGGCATGAGCCTCAACCTCAACGCTGATGCTAGGAGTGTCAGAACGTCTATTCTAGACATGAAGAGTTGTATCAACTCTACGCACTGTTGAGGGTTTTGGAGAACTAGCTCCATCCGTTCTTGCGCTAATGTTGTGCTTTTCCCTAAAGCTGTCTCTGGTTCCTTCTGAACCTCTGGTATCCCCGCCTCTTTACATGCCTCTTCTTCTGGAGTTGCGCTTCCCATGGCACCCTCAAGATTGGTCATTGAGGACATGTGTTGGGGACTTGGAATTACAACTTCTCTACCGTTTTAGTGTCCTTATGCTGAACAAAAGGTACAATCTGTTGGTCCTGGGCTTCAGGGTTCGGGCTAGTTAGTTTCAATCTCTGCTTTGGTACTTCTAGACTTGAACTAGGAATTTTTGGTCTCTGCTCGGGTAGCTATGGCCTTCTTTCTAGGACTTTGGGCCTCTACTCAGGTAGTTCTGGGGGATCAGGATGCATGGGCTCTAGATTAGTGCTTTGGGGTGGACTGTCGGTTTCTGGGGGTGGAGATTGGGGTTGTGGTGGTGATGGAGGGTGATTAGTGATGATGCTATATGGATGGGTGTCAGGCTCAGGGTCGTCCTGAATATGTATGATGGGGGCTTCTCAAAAAACTGAGCGAGTGAGGGGGACGGTGGATGAGATGGGTTAGGTCTTCAAAAATTTTCTCGACGAGATCCACGTCCTGGTTTTCTTGGCTATGGGCTCTGTAATGTATGCAACACTAAGGATTTTGTTGACATCCTTACCTGTCAAAATTTCTTTCTCTGGTAGTTGCAGGAACATCGTTAATGTTCTTTTCTTCCGCTCTAGTGGCTACGTCTCTTCCTCCTCTTCAGAGTCTGTCTTTGGTGGAGCTTCTTTCTTCTATGCCACTGGGCTGAAACTTGGTCCTACCCTGACTTTCCAACCTTTATTCTTTAGCAAATCGAATGGAAAAACATAGTGCATCCCCAACTTGAGCGGGTTGCATTTAACTCCTGGCCACAACATCACCTCCTTGTCGAAGGCCTCTTCGTCCAAGTAGAATGACATCATCCTTGAATGGAAGTCCTTCATGTTGTCATACCTTGGCCATACAAAAATGTGGTGTCAATTCATGCTGAAGGCTATGTTACTCTTATTGCAATTGAGGAGCTTCTGTGGAATGTGAAACCTCTCCATTGCATCAATGATCTTGTTATACCACTTGGAGAACATCGTGTTGTTGAAGGTTGTGTTCTCTAAGTCCACCCTTGAATGCCAGGGCTCAAACATTTTTGATAGGTGCCCCTTGTATTCTAGCGCAATGGTCTTCCTATGGCCGACGTCCATTTAAGAATTGCAAATGCAAGCAACAGGTAGCCATATGTGAAGGTCCCTCCCTTCTCCTGGGCTTCTTTGCAAGCCACAAGTAGTTCGTCCAACATGTAGCTACACCAATTGAATACAATGCCATTGGCACAAAAATCCACCATTGATAATGCATCCAACATGCATTCTCCCTTGTAGTACGACCTCATGACTTTGTTGGCTATGATGTAGCAGCCAATCCTGACCGTATCTGGTAGTATGGGGTCGATTTTGGCTGTGTGCCCCCCCCTTTGCATGTGGAACCTTTCATATAGGCTGGGCTCCCTTTTCTTTTTTTCGTGCTTGCTGGGACCCTGCAATCCTTTGGACACGTCCTCACCCTCGAGGGATAGTCTCGTAAGCTGGTGGATGTCTTTGGCATGAATTGGATATCGCCTATCCAACCAGAGACTTATGTCATGCACCCTGCTGATCAAGAACTTGGTGCACTACACAACTTTGCCAGTGGTACTGAACACTGGTAGGTACCTGAGGTTCATGATAGTTGAGTTAAACAAGTTGATAAATTTGGGCTTTGACACAAACTGCATGCCTCCCAACTCATCTGGAGTGATACTCTAGAAAAATTCTATGTTCATCTGGGGTAAAAATACTTGATCTATTAAATTGAGATCGAGGAGCTTGACTTGCTCCACCTTCCCCTTGAGATCACCCACGACCTCAACTCAGAGGTCGCAGGGCTCATTTGGTACTTCATCTTTGGACACAATACTTTGGCTTCCTATAGCTCCCGACATTGTGAGTTCTGTATTCTCAACAAATTCCGTAGTGAAACAAGGATTAGGGGATCAAAACTACGGGTCAAGGGATTACACAGGCTTGATCATTCTGTAGAATTCAAAAAATCTCTAAGTGCTTTCTAGAAACAATGTGTTCTATGATGAGTTCTCAAATCCTTATACTCGGGCTTAGCTGGAAAGTTTAGTAATAACTGTTGTTCACCATTACCCTATGGACACAACTTGAATCTGAGCTATCTGATGAGATTTTTTAACAGGGAAAATCCTATTGGGCGATTCTGGAATTTACTGTGCAAGTTAGATAGGTACGTGGTCGATTTCAGTCCTTACCGTTTGACAGATGAGAATTCTAGTGCGAATATCGATGGCATCTTTGCGTATTGCATCTTTATGGATTAACTGAATTCAGACAGGGTACTGTAATAGTAATAAAGGCTATGACTAGACTGGGTTCGTGTGGCACATGGACTGAGATTGCATTCAGATTCTCTGTCCCTCTGACCACAAAGGGGTCCCCATCATATTAATGACTGTCATTAATGGGTTCTTGACGCTTCTGATCCTACACTATTGAGTAAGCAATTATGCATCAAACAACACTTAAATAGAAAAAGAAAATGAACTACATGTCGCGGTGCAACACTGCACACATCGACTTTATTAACTAAATTTACAAAAATTGCAGAAAACTCAAACCTAAATACTATGCATGCTCCTTTAGTTATGAGACATATAGGGTTTCAGATGATTTCCATTCACCCATCTTGGCTGCAACATATCATCCAGTTGCGCAAGTGTGATTGCTCTAGAAGGTCGGATCTCCGCAATTACAAATGGTCCCAACCAATCCATGCGCAACTTGCCTGGATGCTTCTGGTACCGACTGTCATAGAGTAGGACCTTGTATCCTTGTGCAAATACTTTAGTATTAATGTGTCTGTCATGCCAATATTTTTTCCTTGCTTTCTCAACTGACTGATGGAAGTCTGCTAAAAACCTGGTCTCTTCAAGTTTGTGCAACTCCATGAGTCTCTGTGCAAATGATTCTTCCTTCGACATGTGTGTGATCTATACAATGTACAAACTTGGAGTAATGAATTCTGCAGGCACCACAACTTCTTTCCCATAAACTAGATGGAACTTTGTCATCCTAATCTTCCCTGTTTACGCAACAGACCTTCATTAACCCTCTCTCTAGAATCTTGTTAAATGCTTCTACTGTTCCATTGTCTTGTGGGTGGTAGGGGATACTTTTATGATGTTGGATCAAGAACTATGCTCTAAACTTTGCTATGGTAATACTGATAAAATGAGCTCCCTGATCACTGTTCAGACTCCTAGGACATCCAAATTGAGTGATAATATTTTCAAAAATAAACCTAGTAGCAGTATCGGTTGAACAATCCTGAACAAATGTTGCCTCAACCCAACGTGTAAGGTAGTCCTTTACAGTAATAATGTACCTATCCTTTGAATGCTTAGCTATGGGGTTGATCAGCCCAATGAAGTCAACCGCCCACTTCTCAAATTCTTGTAGAGCTCGAATTGATTGGAGTGGTAATTCATCTCGCCATGATGGTTTACCCACTCTTTGACAAAGATCACAAGATCTAGCATATACATTTTCATCCTTGAAGAGCGTGGCCCACCATAGTCCATCTTGGAGAACTTTCTGTGCAATGGCCTTTCCTCCCAGATGACCTCCCTCATCTCCACTATGGAACTCCCACAGTATATCCTTTATTTCATGATCCAAGACACATCTCTCGAGGATGCTATCGAGTCCTAATTTATACAATTTCCCTGCAATCAACTGATAGTTCGTTGCTCTAACCACCATATGGCGTTTCTGGGTTGTGGAATATGTTTATGGGAAGGCTCCTGTACTTAAGAAGAATTCTATGTATTCCGGGTACTTTGGTATGGCCTGAACTCAGAAAAGGTCTGCATTTGGGAGATGATCATCAATTGCTTTGCCACTTTCCCATGATTCTAATATAGACAGGTGATTAGGCCCTATGTTGCATCTTCTAAGATTAATGATCACTTCAAAAGAAAATTCATGAAATAGTAACAACCATCTACAACTTCTCCCTTCCAACATAGGTTTGTTAACTAGATATTTTAATGCAGAATGATCAATAAAGAACTTAAAATGAGAACCTAGCAAATAATGTCTAAAATTATGCAAAGCATAAATCATAGCTAAACCATCCACTTATGTCATTGTATAGTTGCACTCAGCTTGTGACAACTTCCTTCTCCCAAAATAGATAGGATGATCCATGGCTCCATCTCTTGGTTGCACTAAGATAGCTCCCGAGGCAATGCTTGAAGCATCTATGTGGATGTGAAACTCGTTCTCCCAATTTGGAAATATCATAATAGGTGCTGTGTTGAGATTTTCCTTTAGGGTCTCAAATGCCTTATCACATTTTGGGGTCCATTGGAACACTTTGTCCTTCTTTAGTATATTTTCCAGCGGTGTAGTGATATTTTCATATCTTCTCATGAACCTGCGGTACTACCTTGTGTGTCCCAACATGGAGCACAACTGCTTAGCACTCGTAGGTGGTGGCATGTTCACAATAACTAAAACTTTGGCTGGGTCTACCAATACTCCCTCTCGACATACTATGTGGCCCAACAAATTTCCATGTGGCACACATAAGATACACTTTATGAGGTTCAATGATATCTACAATTCCCTACATTTGTCAAACATCAGACGTAGTAGCACTACATGTTCCTTAAGAAGACTGTATACTATCCAATCATCCATATAAAATTCTATAAACTTGTGAATAAATTCTCTAAAAGATGCTACCACAATCCCAGAGAAAATTGTAGGGGCATTCTTTAAGCCGAATGACATCAGATTGTATGCAAATGACCCCCATTCTGTTATGAATGTGGTCTTATTTTTGTGCTCTTCAACAATCCTTACTTTGTATGTTAACATCAGATCCTAGATCTAACATAACATCCTTAATCTCAAACTCATATAGCTGGGATACTAGTCTAAACTCTTTCCCAGTTTGTACTTTCCTTCTCTGCACTCTCTGAGTACTCTTCTCATGAATATTAGTCCTTATTATTGCTTCTGTAGGTTATTCATTCCCTAGAACTAGGTAAAGTGCATTGCACAACTTTTTTTTTAAGTGGTCATTCCCAAGAATATCATAAAAGAACTGAAACCAAAGGTCAACTACATTCTCTGGTTGCTCAGGTTGTCTTAGAGTGACTACAAGGTTTCTGGGTGCAGGGGGTGAAGCAGGGACTTGCGCATTCTTAGGATAAAAAATAGGTTGAGGGGGTTTCTCTTGCATCTCAATGCTAGGTATATTCTGAAATACTTATATGGCATCTTTAAAAAAGAAATACCATTTTAGAGGATCGTACCTGTCTTCTTTAGGTGTTGCTTTCTGGATCAAAGGTAAATTATCAACATCTACTCTAGTCTTTGCACCTCCTTGAGTGATGATATTAAGGTTAGGAATTTTTCCTCTAATAACTCTCTTAATTGCTGAACTGATGAGGTTAGTTCCTCGTTTATGTACCCAATCTTCCCATTTTGCAATTAGTTATGGGTAGACTTTAGTTTCATGTCCATTGGTTCTCTAGTAAGAGCATCATGGCCACCTCATATGAGGACAGTCTCTATCCATATGAACTTGCTCATCGTAGTTGTAGCATCTACTTGGTCATCTTCCCTGTGTTCTTCCTCCTCTGAATTCTCCTCTGAATCCACCTCCTCGACCTCTTCCCAGTCCCTGAGGGGTTTCATTCACCCTGAATGTCGTTCGATCCAACCTGTCTGCAAGTGCATCCAATGCTTTACACTGATTAGTAGTATGTGTGGTAGATGTGCAAAAATCACAGTGTATAATATTTGGTACTATTGAATACTTCTAAATAATGGGGCATTGTCTCGGCCCATGCCCACATATTCGACAAATCTCACAATACTCAACTGCTAGTGCTCCTTGGATCCCTGGAAAAACATGATATGGGGTAGGGTTATGGAATGGTAAATTCGCAGATACTTGCGCAACTCCTCCCATGGGTCTTGGTGAGGATCCCATCAAATTCTAAGGAGGTTCTATTCCCTTCATTCATGGACATTCATTCACCATATGTCCTTCTGTGTAACATCCAATACACCACACTTGTGGTCGTCCTGATCTATGTATCATTAATTCTTGAATCTTTTCTATGAGCGTTGATATTTTCCCTTGTAGTTGCGCTAAATTTGCATCTGCTGGGGGTCTGGTCACTTTTAGGTTGCTCGGATATCCTGCCAATGCTTCAATCTTCATTAATTATTCCAAGGCGTTTGTCAAGGTGGCTATCCTCTATTGCATTAACATAATCCATGTCAAAGGTAGCAATCCTTGAATATACCATTCTCTTTGATGTTCCTCATGAATTGGATGTGCTAACCTCCCTATAACATCTTTAAACCTTTGGCTATATTCCCAGGATGATTCACCTTCCCTTTGTTGAATCTCGCGCAACTCAGATAGAGCTTGTTGTTCTGTCTGAGGTAGCTTAAAATCCGCTATGAACCTTGTCCATACCTGGTCAAGTGTGAACGCTTGACCTTGCATTCCTGGTTCCTTAACCAACTTATTCGCATCCAGAGTTCCAACTTATTGAAGGTAGTCTGGAACTCAACCAACTTATTCACATCCAGAGTTACTCTGGACCTCTAGGTTGCTTCACACAAGAACCGATGTTGCTCAACATCTTCGTCTCCCTTACCCCATAATTCTGTGTATCAAACAATTGAACCTCCTGCTTGACCAACCATTGCTGATCTTGTTGCTCCTATCAAAATAAAACCTAACTGTCCTACCTGCGACCTACCAGGGGATCCCAATATACTCCTTGTACTCGTACTTCCTGGTTGTGACTGACTAACTAATTGTACTGGAACAAAATTAGCATAAGAAGGTAGTATTGAATTTACCACTTGTATAGAAGACACTTTGGGTATGGGTGATTCGGGGCTAGTGCCAATGGATTTAAGGCAATTTTCTTTGATCTGGGGGATCTAGTTCTCTTCCTTTGGAGTGGTCTCTTCATCCAAATTCCCGATATTTCCTAGCATCAGGGCTGAATCTTCTCTCTCCTCTTCAATATCCATGCCAACTTCCTTCTCCCTTGCTTCTACACCTTCTCCTTCTTGTCCACCCTCCTGGGGATTTATTTCTCTCTGCGCTTAACTTTCACTTAACCTTCGACTAGAAAGTCTTTCCTATATTCTCATCTTCTACAACTCTTCCTTCCATATTTCCTCTACTTCTCCTGGTCCGACTTCTTTCCACAACTTCTCAGACTATCTTTTTTCTTTCTTTATCTTTCCACGCCACCACTTCTCAACTATGGCATCTCTTTTCAAAGCTCGCTCATCTCTTGAGTCCATTTCTTGTTTTTTCCCTCATTTGTCAAAGAACCCTCTCCCCTCTTGTTCTGAGTGGGAAATCCCTCTACGGACTAGCACTTAGGGTTTTATTATGCATGCAGAAAGACCTAAATATTCCTATTTTCTACCGTCGTCTTGGACCTAATCCCCATTATTCTTAAGCAAATATGTATTTAAGAAGATCAAGTGAGCATACCTTATTTCAGGCATTTGATAACGATCCTTCTTTACGCTTGAACCCTCTTTGACTGCAACTCTCCTCCCAAGGCTGACCTGCATTCACACAAAACAAACAAATAACTCCACATGCATTTGATATATAGATTAATGGGTTAGAGATTCAATCAACATGTATGTAATAAACCATGAAAACCTCATATGGTGGGACGGGAAAAGTACTTCTTTATTATTAACTTCAACAAATCAACTTACCATGATGAAGCTGGCCACTGCTCCATGAACCTGATCCTAGGCTCCTCTTTAGCTGTCCTCCAACTTCTTTGCTCTATATTTCTCTTTGCATAAGGATGGCTAAAGGGTTGGGACAAAGGGAATGTGCAATCGGGTATAGTTTCTTTACTATGATTCTCCTCTTCCAAAT
>ML846465.1:31944-55493 GCA_009831015.1 Picea engelmannii
GTGATTATGATATTATATATGGATTTTTATGTCTTTTTTGTGTCTTATGGATCATTTTTTTCCTTTAAAAATGTATTTACATGTTTATGTGTATATCCTTTCATATGTGTGTGAGATGCCAATCTAAAATTTGATTAGCTAGAGTATCTTTAATTTGTTTTAATCTTCTAGGAACATGAAAATATGTAATATAATCATAGCTTCGTTCTAAGAGACATACCCTAAGGAATCGTCGGTGTAAATTCTAATCATGAACCCGGTAGACTCTATTTAACTGTGACACAACCAACTGAGTGTCTAAATAGACCCGGAGATGAGAGATACAAAATGACAGGGCATCATGAAGCAACTCAATAACTACACTGTACTCGATGACATTGTTTATGGTGTCACCTAAGAATATACCTCCAGAAGATAATAATTGGCCTCGAGGTGTAAAAATTACCCAAGATGCAGAGGCAAGCCTCTGAGTGTGCCGACTAGCACCGTCTGTGTACCCAATAAACACCTCGGATTCACTTGACATCTGCCACAGTGACGAAAGATAACATAAAAAATGACATGTCCATAATACTAAAAGAAACTAGAAAGTAATAGTACAAAGACTATACATATGTTACAAAAAGTTACCCATGGTGACCTGGCTATGAGTAATACTTCTTGAGGTAGAGCCCATTTCTAGGCTTTGCCAAAGCATTCCCTTGAAATTCAACCAGATGATAAGCGCCCTTTTTTAGAACCTATTTTATGATGAAAGGTTCGAACCACATGGGTTTGAATTTTCCTGCCCCCAGGGGGTCCTTATCTTGGTCATAGACCAGGACAAGGTCACCTTCAGAGAAAACCCGAGGATGAATGGACCTATCATACTGACACTTGACTTTATGTTTGTGAGCCTCATTGGCCAGGGACACATCACAACGCTTCTCATTGATCCACTCAAGGTATAATAACCGTTCTTCAAGTTGAGAAGTATTTGGCAATAATTGTACTGCCAAGTTTAGGGACGGGATCTGACATTCAATAGGTAAGACTACTTCCAACCCGTAAATGAGTTGAAAAGGAGAGAAACTAGTTGCAGTCTTAACAAATGTTTGGTAAGCCCATAATGCCAAGTATAACATCAAATTCCAATTTGACTTGGCTGAGTTGATCGTTCGCTATAAGATGGTCTTAAGAGATTTGTTTATAGCTTCCACCCGACCATTTGCTTGGGGGTAGTAGAGTGACGAATTTTCTTGCTGCAACCCAAGCTTTGATGTTAACTTGGTCATCATTTGGTTCTGAAAGTGACTTCCATGGTCAGTGACAATCTCCCTCGGGATGTCGAACCTTGCTATTATCTGGTTGAATAAAAAGAGAGTCACAGTCTCTCCATCATATTTAAATGTTGGCATAGCTTCGACCCACTTCATGAAGTAGTCTATGAATATGATGATATAATGATGCCCCCTTGTTGAAGGAGGGTTGCATGTAGTGTAATCAATTCCCCACTTGGTGAAGGGACCAACTGTGATGACAAGAAACAAGGGAGCGATATGTTCCCTTATCTTCCGAGAGAATATCTGACAGGGGTGGCACTTCTTGACCAATTCGATACAATCTTTGATTAGTGTCAGCCAGAAGTAACCTGTGCATAAAATATTTTGAGTTGTTTCCAACACAGACAAATGACCACCACACGCTCTGGTATGGCAATCATTAAGCATGATAACTGCTTCTTCGTGAGGGATACATTGGTTCAAGATGAATTCTACACCTCTTCGATACAATGTATCATCGAGTATGAGATAATTCTTAGCCTGATGGCGTATACGTCGACGCTTGTCATGAGAAGTAGAGGTGGGGCACTTCAAAGTCTGGAGATACATAAGTATATCTCCGTACCAGGAATCTGAAGATGTGATAAAAAACATATCTCCTATGATAGGTGACTCTTCAGGCACAACATCACCTGACTCAACCAGAAGTCTCGAAATAAGTTCTGCGAAGACCAGTGACTTTTTGGATTTCGCTGAAACGAAATCCAAGTCAAACTCCTAGAGGATGACTATCCATCTACTGATATTTTCACCTATTACCTGTCATGTCAACATGTACTGGAATGGATTCACGACAGTAATGATGGTGGTCTTGCAAAACAAAACATAATGACAGAATCGTTGAATAGCATGGGCTGCTGCCAACACAAGTTTTTCGATATGATAATAATTGAGTTCTGGTCCTACAAGGCCTCGGCTCAGGTAATAAATCACATATTCTGAGAACAAGTCATCTTCCTGAACTAAGACCATGCCAATGGTTGACTCTGCTACATCCAGGTATAATAAGAAATCTTTTTTATAGTTAGGTGGCTGAAGGAGAGGGGCAGTCGTGAGGGCAAGTTTCAACATGTCAAAAGAGCATTGAGAAACATCATCCCAATGAAAAGGAACATCTTTCTTTAGTAAGTGCATAAATCCCTTTGTGATCTCGGCATAGTTGGCGATGAAACGTCTTAAAAAAATCGCGTTGCCCTATAGACTCTGAAGTTGAAGGATTATGCATGGGGGAGGCAACTGAATTATTGCCTCAACCTTGAGAGGATCGAACATGATCCCTATTGTTGACACTATGAAACCTAACAAACATCCTGATGTTATGCAAAATATGCATTTGTTTGGATTTAATCGAATCTGGAAGTAGCGACAACGCTTAAAGATAAGTTGGAGGTGTAAGGGATGATCCGTTCTCTTATGAGATCGAGATGATAAATCATCTAAATAGGCCTCGACTATATGATTGAGGTCATGGAAATAAAAAGACATGGCCCATTGAAAGTTTGCTCCAGCATTTTTGAGACCAAAGGGCATCTTATGATACGCAAATGTACCCCATGGACAAATGAATGTCATTTTGTGTTGATCTTCGGGTTTGATTTGCATTTGATTATATCCCAAAAAACCGTCCATGAAAGAGAAGGCCTCGCAACCCGCACATTCATCAATTATCTAGTCGATGAATGGTGTGGGAAAATTATCTTTTGGATAGGCCTTGTTCAAAACATGGAAGTCTGTACATACACGAATCGTGCCTTGTTTTTTATTGACCAGCACAGGATTTGACACCCATTGGGTCAAATGGATAGGATAGATAAAATCGGCTTTTAGCAGTTTCTCAACTTCAACCTTAATGGTTCCTGCTTTCCTGGGATTAACTGGACGAAGCTTCTGTCAAATAGGCTTGGCATTTGGATAAGTTGTGATTTCATGTTCAACTATTTTTGGATCGATTCCTGACATTTCCTAGTAAGACCAGGCAAAAATGTCGCAGAATTCTTTAAATAGATCTGTGTAGATTTGAATCTCTCCGGGGGAGCAGTCAGCTCCGACGAAAACATTCTCCATGATGCTAGGGGTTCTGAAGATATTGATCGGTATGGTTTCAACAATGGTTTCCATATTACCCTCAACATAGACCTCATGTGTATCTAAGGGATTAATAGGACAAGACCTATCTCCAATCATAGTCAAGGTGAATTCTCCAACTTCGATTCTACTTAACTCTAGGAGGAAGTATGATCTGTGATGAAGATCATCCCAGGTTTTTTCCAGACTAGTCATTGCTTCAATTACTGCTTCGTTGGAGGGCAAGACTAAGTCTAATGAATCGGTGTCAGCGAGAGAACTTTGAGCTCAAATAGGCTCTAGAAGAGGATCTAACTCTTGTGCAGAAGTTGGATCTGTGTTGGTTGAAGCTTGTTGGACTAAAGAGTACGCTACTTTAGTTGTGGACAAGGGCTTGGACATGCCCGGGTGCCCTGTCCCATCCATCGTGGTTGATGGGGAAGGAAGTATCCACGGATCATTGAAGTAAGTCGTGTGAAACAATGAAACTTGGAAAATCTCAACCTTATGGTGGTTGGATATGAACTTGACATCGCCTTGAGGGTGCGGGTAATTGAAGGTACCCATCAAAGATGGGCACAAACCAACCCCTACATTGACTATGCCTGGTTGAGGATGATCAATCATCAGGACTGCAGACACCCCCAATGAAGGGTCAGGTCTGGAGAAAGACAATTGATCAATGGTCACAATCCGGTCCTTGTGTGGAAACAACAAGACCCGGAAAACTGTAGCAACCACTGCTTGGATGGCATAAGTCCAACTCCTTCATAACAAGATATTGTAGCTGAGGGACGCACCAACTACTTCTACCTCGACGCACACAGTCTTCCCTCCTAACTGCATGGGGAAAGAGGGAATGATACCATGTGGTCAGAACGAATGACCGTCAAAAGTAGTGAGAAGAGTAGGTGACGGAGACAAAACAGGCTGGCCAATGGATTTCCAACATGCCAACGACACAACGCATGTTGAGGCACCCTCATCAACCACCATGCGAAAAATATTTCGAGTAAAAGTTTTCATGGGGTGAGCCACTACTATATGAAATGCTACGTGGTAAGGAAGATGAGGTTTTAAGTTAGTTGTATCGAGCATGATGGTACCCAGATTACAAGTCTCGGTAGATCCTAAAGCTGTTAACAAATCTTTCCTCTGGGAAGGGCAGATTTGGAGGACCTCCAAAGCGGACATTGCACAAGGGGTTTGAGAAAAATCCTCCACCACAGAATAGTTCTAGGTGGCCCTTGCATTTGGGTTGTGAGAATCTTTTTTGAATGCGTGTTTTGGGATGCATGTCATTGTTTCACCCATATTCTCAATCTGTAGAGGAAGAGATGGGAGTTCGACTTCTTTGCCCTTCTCAAAAGTGCTTGGTTTACTGTAGTCATACACTCTAGTCAATATAAAAGCATCACCCTTCATCATATACACATTCGTGGATGCAGGATTGTTCGAAGATGGACAGGGTCCTTGACTGCCCCCTTCCGTGCTTGTAGAGGCTTGGGTTAGGTTTTTCCCATGCTGAAATGGATTGGTTAACATGACAGGCTATTGCTGTGTCACAAACTTTTGGGCCTCTGCAAGCTGAGGACATTGGTGGGTCGAGTGGTCTTCTGTGCACAGGTTGCATAGATACCTCACCTTTTGTTTCTCAGTGTTTCCCCCACCAGCATTATTAGTGGGTTTCTTATCCCCCTTACCCTTGTTTCGTTGTTTTTTCTTTCCTTTAGGCTGCTAGGTGGCCTTTGGATTTGTTGATTGCACTGTGTGTACATTCGACATTTTAGTAGGGGGAGCAGCCAAAACAATAGTTTGTCTGGCCACTATGTGTTGTATAGACAATTGCTGCAATTGCTTCGTCAGTTGCTCAGCGGGATTTGTTTGTGCTGAACCAACAATACCATCGGCATGTGGTCCATCTCTCTATCTGGTTTTATCAAGTATTGAGTGTGGCGCATCTGGAAATACTCGTATAATAAACCAGACTGAGAATAGATTAGCTCAAGCTCTTGAGCTCTCATGATGGCGTCTTCTTTGAAAAATACTTCCAACATTGCGACGTCTTTGGATAATTATGGGACCAAATACTTAAGGAACCACTCGAGCACGAATGTTGGTGGGACTGGCACCTTAATTAAACTCTTTCAGTGTCGCCATTCTTGGATGTGATCAGAGATATGGTCTGCTTTTGTTTGTGCAAAATTGGCCAGCAATTCTCTGCCAGCATCGTATCTCACAGGTAATTGGAAATGGTTTAGGAAATCCATTTCCAATTCATCGAAGGAAGAGTATCTTGAGTGGTTGAGCGCAATGTACCATTTCACAACACTCCCAATGAGAGTATGTTGAAACAATCGAAACTGTATAGAGTCATCTTTCAATGAGTTAGATGAGCACCAAATATGGAAGGTAGTCACATGATCTCCTGGATCTTTGTTAGGATTGGCTTCAAACTTTGGTATGTCCGAAGGAAACTTCATTAGCATAGGGGGCCAATGTGGATCATGACAGATAGGGTCATTCAACAACCTTGTCAAGTCTGGAAAATGCAAGGTTGCCAGGAAAGGTAGTTTGGGTTGTTGGTGATAACCTGGGAAAAAGGGGCCTGGAGTTTGATTGGCACCAGATTTCCAGGAAAAGTTCAGCTTCTGGCCTAGGTTCTAGTAAAAACCATGGCCATGACTAGTGTACAAATTCTACGTGTGAGGAGACATTATCATCTGATTCCCAAAATAGAACATAGATGGTTGGGCATACATTACATTCAGAGGACTTTGGAAAGGGTTGCCCCATGCTGATCCCATGCGGATAAGCATAGTACCTTGTCCGGGGTTCCATTTATTGTGAAAATAATTTCCCCAGATCGACATTCCTGACGAGGGAACGGATCCTTGCCAAGAATTCCAAGGCCCTGCTATGGAAGAAGTTTCTGGGTTTCCCCCCCGTGCAAGAATAGTACCCTGCATAGGAATAGGTTTTCTGAAATCAGGATTTCCCCCAGTCGGGAAAGTAGATGACGAGAAGGCATTGTTACCAAATTCACTGAACAAATAAAATGGTGTCGAACCTACCAACATATTATGTGAAGGTGGTCCTTGACTCCCTACTCCAAATAAACTATGGTGTGCAGGTGGCCCGACGGATTGTTGATGCATGCTACCAAGAGAAGGGGACGAAGGAGGTATATGACCTTCCCCGTAATGGAAAGCGTTAAAAGGAGCTGAAGTTCCAATCATGTGGCCTTACAAAGGAGAATTAGAGCTCCCTGCCCCCATATCTAAATTCTGTGAAGTGGAGTAGGAAAGTACAGGACTTGTACCTAAGCTAGGCATCCCGTATGAGAACAGAGGGATTGTCGCACTTGGTGTGAAAGGGGTTGTGGTCGCCGCCATAGACAGGATCAGACCACTGTGCGAGGTAGAGGCGGTCGGGACCATGGTGGCTTTGACTAGTGACGATGGGTTAGGAGGTGTAAACTCTCATGTGGTGACAACCGTACTGGGAATTGAAGAATTCCCAGAAGGAGTGACAACATTTGTTTCCATTACTACGTGGGACACTGTCTAGCACTCATAAGGGTGAATCAGTATGATGATGGGTGCCAAAATATTAGTGGTTTGAGTTTCAGGTTGACCAAGAGCTTTCACTCCAAAGTCTAAAACGGTCATTTCCTCCGAATGTTGGTTGGGCACAATTTCTTGTGACCCGGTCGCTTCAAAAGACCCTTGTTGGTCTAACTTTCGCCTTAGTGGTGGTGGAGGTGGGTCCAGTGTAATCGATGATAGGTTCAGAAGCCTTTGTGATCGACAGAGATCATGATTCTCCATTATGTGATAAGATCAAAGACACTCTAGGGCTTTCTATTCATTCAAAAAACAACACACACTAAAAAAGTCCCTACAAGATAAAACAAGCAAACACTAAACTAATTGGAAGAACAGTTACAACAACCAACACTAGAGAAACTTACCGATGCAAGTAAAACTTAAACACTGAATCATCCTCTGGTTATATTCTGCAAAGTGTGGCCCGATGTTTGTCCTAGGTACCGTGGTATACCCCCTCCATCACCTGTGTATGTCTCTAAAAAGATAGGTAACTAGGTTGACAGTGCGCGAACAGTCACCAGGCGGGTACAGTCGAAAGTAGGGTAGACCACAATGAGCAGGGTATCGAGCAAAAACTTGTCAAGGGTATCGAAAGCAAGTGGTCTATAATACAACTGAGGACCTCGAATGAATTCAAGACCCACGAAGCTTCTTGGAAAATGAAATCGACGGAATCCCAATACAATCCCTCTATATGTGTTCTCCACTACGATTGGTCCAGCTTTGGAGGGGTTATCTCCATTACCTTTCCACATGCAACCTCATGTTTATCCCCTGTGTTAGAGGGGGGTCCCAGATAACTTTCACGATACTGGACTTTGACACTCCCTAACTCAGACTCCAATGTTTGATTTTAATGGCCTTGACGAGTTTCCTCTCCAACCTAATTCAAGGCCCTAACCCTAAACTAGTTGGTTGACCCTAAAAACATAAAAAGTATAATGAATTTTAGATTTATCATTAATTTTTATGGCTTGTCTTAATTCAAAGGTTATGAAATTGAAACTAGTGATGTTTGAAAGACGAAAACAAAATAAAAAGAAAGTTGGAAACAAAAAAACCTTTACTTAACTCAACTCTTAAACAACTTTTCAAACTTAAAATTTTTTCTAAGATCTTTGAACTACAAACTCAAAGTAGGATTTCACTCGACTACGAGCTACTTATGATCTAAGTAAACCGTCAAGAACTTATGAAAGCAAAGACTTTTCCCTGGTTACTCATGCAAAACAACACTTTTTAACCAAACAAAGAAATAAAAGATTTTTTTATATGAATGCTCACAAAGAAAAAAGGAAAAATATCAACAAGTCAAAACCAAGAAAACTTATGGCCTAAGCGCAAATCGCAAAGAGTCACTTTAAAAATCACACACAAGAAAATTAAAATTGGACTCTCACACTTGTCTAAAAACCCTATAAAAGAAAATTTTGAGGAAAACTTCTAAATGAAAAAATAAAGATATTTCTGTGATCAAACCTAAGTTACTGACCGCTATGAAAAAGACCCAAAAACCTGAGAGGTATAACTCTTGTCAAAGGAAAGGATGACTGCCTCACCATCAACAAAAATTCTCTCCACAAGCACACTGTTGACAGTTCAACAACAAGCGTGTGCACGCAAGCTGTGTAAATTCAGAGCGCATGTACACGCGTGCTGGCCTCATATAGGTCACATGTATATCTGAAACTCTGAGACAAATGAAAAGCCAAGCAATCCAGCCCAGGCAGAGACTACTGGTACTGAGAACCAGAACCTCTTGAAGACTCATACACTTTAACAAAAAAAATAATACAATTCAAGGAAAACTTCATAGAACAAAACAATCTGAGGTGAAACCTAAGCTATAGACTGCAAACAACAAAGACTAGAAAGAGTTCCAAAAAACCCTTGAGAAGGACTAATTTTGACAGGGAAGAGGATGACTGCCTCTTTAAAATAATTTTTTTGGAATCATACATGCGACCGACACTTCCTTAGCTAGCGTGTACACGTGGTCTGTGAGAATGCAGGGCGCAGGTACACACATGCAGACCTTATACAGGCTGTGTGTACCTCTATAACTAGTATGGAAGATCAGAATCTTTGTTAGCTCAGACTTTTGCAGAAACTTTAAAAACAGGAAATGAAACCAGTTCTTAAAAATACCCAAAAATATTCCCAAAAACCCTAGATAATCCCCAGTATGGTCACCAATTCTGTTGTGAGTGGGAAATCCCTCTACAGACTAGCACTTAGGGTTTTATTATGAATGTATAAAAGACCTAAAGATTCCTACTTTCTACCTTCGTCCCGGACCTAATCCCCATTATTCTTAAGAAAATACATAGTTAAGAAGATCAAGTGAGCATACCTTATTTCAGGCGTTTGATAATGATCCTTCTTTATGCTTGATCGCTCTTTGACTGCAGCTCTCCTCCCAAGGTTGACCTGCATTCACACAAAACAAACAAAGAAATCCACATGCATTTGATATATAGATTAATGGGTTAGAGATTCAATCAACATGTATGCAATAAACCATGAAAACTTCATATGGTGGGATGGGAAAAGTACTTCTTTATTATTAACTTCAACAAATCAACTTACCATGATGAAGCCGACCACTACTCCATGAACCTGGTCCTGGTCTCCTCTTCAACTGTCTTCCAACTTCTTTGTTCTATATTTCTCTTTGCACAAGGACAACTAAAGGGTTGGGACAAAGGCAATGCACAATCGGGTATAGTTTCTTTACTATGATTCTCCTCTTCCAAATGGGACCCCTAACCCTTCTTTTATAGGCTAGAAGAAGCTAAGTATTTGGTCTAACCCTCAACCACGCATGGCCGAAAGGTTTAGTTAACTTACCCAAAGCTATGTGTTTCGTCAACAACTTTCCCTTTTTCGTGCTTTTGTAGGTACACGCAGGCTGTTTTGGGTCAGCTAGCATGTACACGCGTGCAATAATGGAGCAGGGCGCGTGGACCTTTATAAAAGGGTTTTTTAAGAAGAGTTGTTCAACAGTGTTTTGGCAAAGAAGGAATCTGAGATGGCCTAATGCCAAGTAAGCATATCTGGTGCAAATTAGGGTTATAACGCCTCTCTCAGGCCATGACTCCACCCCAAAATTTCCCTACCCCAAGAGAGGGTGTTTACGTTGCCATCTTAGTCAGGGGCATAGTCAACGTCCCCTCTTCCATAAAGAAAACCTTAATACATAGGGGGATTTCTCTCAACAGTCTTTTCCTTACGTCTTTCTTGAAATCCGCTTTTGTTCATGAAAAAGATTGGTGATTCTCAGATGCAAACTTAGTAATGTATCTTTCTAACGTGGTGTTAACCCAGAAATCAGTTGCTCATGTGATTGGATGATCTAGTTGATGAAGTGCTGCAATATTTTATGTATGCCAAGTACAAGTCTTGTTGACTCGTTCTTGGAACTCTGGAGCTTCTTGGAGCCTATATATCTAGTGGAAAAGTTCTTCAAAGAACTTAACCCATAATATCTCATATTGGTCGCTTTATATTTCTAAGTAAAAGACTGCCTCCCCAGTATTTTTCACAGATTCCCCCCTCAACTCCACTTTTTTCCATATGAAGGCATCACAATTTATTTTCCACCATTGGTGAATATTAGATCTGTGAATCCGTGGAAGCATCCTCCATGCAGGTTCCCTTTTAACGCAGGTCTCAACAATAAAACCATTTTTTTGGTGCAATATTGATCAGACTAGGGTCCTTCTCAAGTTACCAACAAAAGGTACTGTGCAGTCTAGAGCATTGGCATTTTCATCTCCTTCGAAGAGAATAAGTCTCACCCAAAGTGAAACAAAGACATGAGGACAGGGAAGGGAAAGGATAATACTTAGGTGGGTTCAAAGAACCTTCAAGATTCATCATGATCTTGCACAATACATCTAAATACATAACATACCTGAGCTCAAACACACATGAACTGAAGCTACTTAGGTTGTGAAAATCATTTATACATAGAAACATCATGTAGAACTTATGAAGCATAAATAAGTACTATAAATATACAATGTAGAAGCATAAACACAGAATGACGCAACACATTTCAAAATTTTGGATCCGTGTTTATATATTACCATCAGATATTATCAGATACAACCTCAGAGATACAAAGTAATGATCTATTATAGACTCCTATCTCTGGACCCATGTCACAAAGCTTTATTTACCCAAAACTGTATATATGTTACATTTATAGAACTCAAACGTGACCTAGTAACAATAATGACAACAAGAAGAACAAAAACCTAGACCCAAAAACAAGGGGAGAACCCTTTTACAATCGTGAGACAACCCTTTTACAATCATATTCATCCCATATATATATAAGCTAAGTAGGGATTTCTGGCTTTGGGCTTGCATGATTTCTTGTTCTGTTGCAACTGCTTTTGCCTTGTTGGCGTTGCGTTGTCCTTTTCACAATTGATTTTTGTTACTTTTACTTTATCTTTTGTCTAACTTCTTTTGTATCTTATGCAACTCATGCTAAACCAAAACTGGGACTGTAGTCCTTCTTGCACAACTTCCAATCCAAAAATGAAGGGCCCAATAGGTCCCTAACTGCTTCATCTTCGTTGGCTTTAATCAAGTACTCAAAGCTTAGATGTCCCAACCTTCTATGCCATATGAAACTTTCATGTACTTGGCTTAAGCAACACTTTTCTTCTTCTTGATATCGAGGATGTACACATTACTATATGTTCTTAGTGCAACTGCCACTAGCTTTCTAGTGTCCGTTTTTCCGATTTCACATTTCTGAGAATCAAAAGTAAGTATGTGACCCCTGATCACAAGTCTGACTTACACTTAAAAGATTTGGTTTGATATTTTCTACCAAGATTACATATTCTAATTTGGTTTTATTATTTCCTAAACTAACAATGCCTTTTCCCAATATCTTGGTTGACATATTATCTCCAAAAGTTACTTTTCCTTTTCCTTTCTTATTTAACTTGAGAAATTTAGTTTGATATCCAGTCATGTGTTTGGAACATCCACTGTCTATATACCAATGACACTTTTGATTTATCGCATATAATGTTACATTGCACTCTCTTTGCTTTGTCCTCCATTAAATTTTTTATTATGGGGAATATTTGTCTGTTTATCATATTTTGGCAATCTACAATCACTTGTTTTATGACCATAGTTGTTGCATTTTTGGCATTCACTATTGAAATATTGCAAAGGAGAAAATGAGTTGTATTTTCTCTTTTCTTTATTGTACTTGTTGTTCTTATATCTTTGGACATTTCTATTATTGTATTTTCCATAAGCTTTGCAGTGTATTGCCTTATGTCCAAAATTATTGCAAGAGTAGCAATATCCAATAAATAAATATTTAAGGGTATTTCTTCTGATGAATTTCTTTTGGTTATCTTTTACTCTAGTGGAGAGTGTTGATTTTTGTTTATGTGTAACAGTTTTCAATGGTGTCATCTTTGCCTCATTATCTTCTTTTTTAAATGAGTTTTTCGGAGCATCTGCGTAGCTGATAGGTTTCTTGACAGATCCTTGTGATGCAAAAGTTGAGTCTTGAGTGTATCCCAAACCAGTCTTGTTGTTTGGAGACCTTTGACTACTGAGAATTTCATTCAATATACTTGAACTATTTTCAAATTGTGATCCTTTCTTTACTTTCTCAATTTCATTTTTTAGTATCTTAATCTCAGCTTCTAGTTTCTCACATATTTTTTATCATTAAGTTATTGTAAAATTACTTCAGTTTTATTAGCTTCTAGGAGTTGGGACTTCAAATCAATGATGGTGTGTTATGACTCCTTGACGGTTTTGGAAACTTTCCTCTCTCTTGATTTAGTAGCTTCTTTAATATCTAGAAGCTCTCTTCTTAGTACCCTGTTTTGTTTTTTAGTTTTCCCTAGTTCTTCACTTACACTAAGGATTTCTTCTTCGAAGTTACCTTCTTATTCATCTTCTAAATGTTTATAATCTTGAGTTTTCATTCCCATAAAT
Organism: Picea engelmannii; assembly: GCA_009831015.1. NCBI lineage: Eukaryota > Viridiplantae > Streptophyta > Pinopsida > Pinales > Pinaceae > Picea > Picea engelmannii. The sequence continues at coordinate 44,930 of ML846465.1, forward strand.
AAAAGATCTGAATTTTCATCTTCACTCATGTCTGAAGAGCTATTGTCTTCTTTGGAGTAGAAGTTTTTCTTTTTCTTATAAAATTTCTTCTTGTATTGGTTTTCTAGTTGCAAACTTATTCATCATTTTCCTCCTGCTTGGGATAGGGACATTTGTTAGAAAAGTGTCCAATTATGCCACAGTTGAAACATTTGAAAGGTAATTTCCTTTATATTTTCCAAATCCTTTCTGGAGTTTCTTTATAAAGTTGGCCTCTTCTACATCTGATATACTGATAACTTATCATTGGTCTTTTGCTCATGCTCATCTTTGTATTAGATGATTTAAAGGTTGTTTCATTTTTTGTTGATTTACATTCCCTGTTCTCATTTCATATGCTATAAAAATTCCATGAAGTTGATCAACTATGAGTGTAATTAGATCAGATCTATCTTCAATTGTAGAAATATTTGCATCATATCTCATAGGTAATGACCTTAGTATTTTTTACACAATAGTTTTATCTGTAATTTCTTCTCATGCCGCTCTGATTGAGTTAACCACTTCATCTACCCTATGAAAGTACTCAACAATATTTTATTCTTCTTTCATTTTCAGATTTCAACCTGAGTTCTATAGGTCTGTAGTTTGGCTTCCTTGATTTTTTCATATCCTTCATATACTACCTCCAACTTGTCCCAGATTTCTTTGGCTGATTTACAATGCATAACGTTCACACATATAGAATTAGTCAACCCTCCTAGAATTCCATTAACTACTCTTGAGTTGTCATTACAGATTTTCTTTCCTGCAACGTCTTTGGGTGGAGTAGTTGGTGTAGTGTAACCATATACAACAGATTGCTAGATATCAAAACCAAGAGCCAACATGAATTTTTTCATTCTTATTTTCCATAGAGCATAACCTCCTTCATTGAACAATGGTGCTTTGTTGTTAGACAATCCCTCTTGTTGATCCATCTTCAGTATATACCTTCCAGTTGTTAGACTATGTTTAAGGCACCCGCTCTGATACCAATTGTTGGAATACTGAGAGGCAGGGGGGGTGAATCAATATTACTCCTTAACAATTAACAATTAATTTTTATATTTTATTGATCACCACAATAAATCAACAATAAATTGTATGCAAAATTAGTTATATAAATATATTTAACATCAATTACAAGGTTTTGTGAAGAATAGGGAAGGAAACCAATCCTCTTTAGAGCACCAACTCTAGGAGACACAAATCCCCTTCTTCAGGGCACCAACCATAGGAAGCACCAACTCCCTCATCTTTAGGGCACCAACCTTAGGAAGCACCAACTCCCTTGTATTTAGGGCACTAAACCTAGGAAGCTCCAACTCCCTTATCTTTTGCAATTTTCTTAGTAAGGATATGAATCCTTCCATGCTCCTCCCTTCCACCCTCACTGCATAAGTATCTTCAACTTTCCTTCTTGTAATCTGCTTATTCTTTTGATCTTCTAATTTGGACTGCAAAGATACTTTCTTTGCACCACTCTTTCTCGTTTATATACTCTTCCAGCTAGTGTGAGCCATGAAAAATTATGTCCCTTTGTTTGGACCATCGCGCCTCTTCATTAACAATAATCTCATTTGTTTTTTTTTATTCAAATATTATCGAGAACCATTTTCAATTTAAAGAAAATTATTTTCATTAATTGATCATAGGTATGGATCAATTTCATTTAACTTAATTTCATGTCTCTGCAAATATTGCAGAAATAAAATTTTGTAGAGGCACTTCCTTCAAACCATTTACATGTCACCATCTGTGCAAAACCATGGGCTTATTGTCTAAGCAATGTTCCCAGCCCTTATGTCTTATGTGTTCATAACCCATGACTGGGGGATATAACCTAGTTCTATGGATTTCAACATTCGAAGATTTTTCTTTGACAATCATCTAATCTTCTGAATTTTTCAATTTCCCAAAATGGTTACCTCTCACACAGGTTGATTCAACGGCTAGCATGATTCCCAGAACCAAATCAATGGTCTAGATCCAATACTTACTCATTGTTTTACTACTTAATCCAGTGGTTATGACTTAATATACGCTTGAGATGGATGGCTCTCATTTACTTCATAACTTCGACTTTCACGACTTCTAGTATTAGTGATCATTAAACCTTCCAGAGTATATTTCATCGAAATAGATCGGATGGTCAATATTTGTTCTTCTGTTAGTCGGAAAACCTTGGATTGTCTAGAGGTTTTGAAAAAATCGACGATCATGAATTAATCTACAGGTGAGTGAACAATTCTCGTTCATTTCATAACTTCAGGACTGTGGGCATATGCTAGTGGTGAAACTCCCGAAGTACATACTCCTAGAGTGATGTAGCTGTGGACATCACTTGTGACTTGGCACTAGCTGAGTGGATGCCATGTGTCACTTAGATTCGTGAATTACACATACTTTAAATTCCAATTTCATCTTGACACTTTTCATTATTTGATTGTGCCACGTGTCCTTGCCGACATGGTCTACTTACAAATATATCCTGATGTGTGTGCTACGTGTTTTCACTTCGTGACTTTAGAACTTTGGCCTTCAGGTGAATTTACATGTTCTCAACATATTCTCACCGAAGTGGTCATCCCCAGAGTTGACAACGATCCTATTCCAATGGTCATCGTGTATTCTCCAGATCTGATGGTCCTTCTTTATGACTTACTCTGTCCTTCCACTCAACTTGATACAACGGTTGAGAATGATCTTGGAGTAGATGATCTATAGATTATTAATAGGTGCTTAACAAAAAATAACAGAGATACAGTAAAACTGGTTTTCTATTCAATAAGGAAATAATATGAAACTATAAAATGCAGCGGAAACAAGCTTGCTGGAATGGTGGCGGCTTATCTCTGAGAAGAGATGTGACGAATGTGTTCATTCGCAAGAATATGATTAAAATGAGGCTCTGAAGGAATTTTTACAATAAACAGGAATGCCAAAAACCCTAGACATCCCAAAACCTAATCCTAGGATATGAAGCATCAAAATTCATGTCGGCCTCATCTGGGTAAGTTAGTACATCAACTTCTCGGGGTCGTAACTTTTGCATACAATCTCCGTTTTAGGCGTATGATAGCCCGTTGGAAAGGTATCATTGATGAGATTAATTTTTTGGGATCAATCATGCCTCTAACTATAATTGAGAATATCAATCCCAAAAAACCTTCATTTAGGCCCTCAAAATAGCCCCGAAAGTTAAAACTACTAAAAAGAGTAAATTGCCAAAATTTTCAGAAAATTGTTTTGAGCCAACTAGAAAAGGTGGGTGGCCATCAATATCCACCTAGATCAATCCTCCCTCCTTAGGAATCAATGGACTCCATTGCATTGATTTACCCCATTAGATGAGGAAATTTTTGCTGAATTTGGCCCCGGGTGAGCCACTTGCCTTGGTGCAGGAGTTGCCTTGCTTTGACGACTCGATAAAGTTGGATCCTTTGCTATCGAGTGCCCTTGATATGTGTGTCCATAATATGATCATTGGATGCTTGTTGTATGCAATTGGGGTTGATCTCTGTTGTTTTTATCTACTCTTCTAAGTCTGAGGTGTCCAATAATGGTGGGAAATAAGGGCGAAGGAGATCCACGTTGAACACTAGGTGTAGGCCAAGGAAAGGAGGAATGTTGAGATCAAAAGGATTATCCCCCATGGACTTGGTGATGGTGTACAACTCATAACGAAGTGGTTGAAGCTTCCGATGGGGTCCTGTAAGGCGTTCTTTTTGCAAGTGCAACCAAACTTTGTTGCCCACCTGAAACTTATGTGGCACCCGATGTTGATCATGGCGTTGCTTGTACTTGTCATTGGACTTATGTAGGATATCCTGAACCTCCTGGTGGATATGTTGGATATGCTCAATGAACTGGGTGGCTTTTTCGGCTTCAGTTGGAGCAGGAGATGAGTCAGTCGAGGTGACCACAAGGGGAAGTGCAACATCTATGGGACTAAATAGTTGGAATCCCAACCCCACCTGAAAGGGGATGTGGCCAGTTGAGCTATGCAAAGCTTGGTTGTAGTTGTATTAGACATAGGGAAGGCTCTCATCCCATGTGAGAGGGTGCTTTGAATTATACACGTGAAGGATATGCACAATCATTCAATTTATGACCTCGGTTTGGTCATCTGTTTGGGGGTGGAAGGCCGTGGATTTGGTGAGCTTGGTGTCTAGCAGTGACCACAAGCTCGACTAGAATGTGGTGAGAAATCAACTATCCCACCATGATACAATGGTTTGTGGGATTCCAAAATGTACCCAGACTTGTTAAAAGAAGATCTTGTCAGTGGCCTCTGCTGTGATGTTCTTCTTGTAGGCAACAAAAATCCCCATCTTAGAGAAGCGATCAAAAACCACAAAAACACAGTCATTTCTTCGCTTGGTGGATGGGAGATCTGATATTTAGTCCATTGAGATGGATTCCCATGGCCTGTCAGGAGTAGGAAGAGGGGTGTATAGGCCCTGTTTCTTAGTGGTTGGTTTAGAAATAGCGCAAGAAGTGAAAAACCTAATATACTTGCTGACCTCCTTTCAAAGTTTCATCCAATAGAAATGTTTCTGTAGCATTTCCACTGTCTTTTCGATGCCAAAGTGTCCCACCACCAGACTGTAGTGGGATTCCCAGATCATCTTCGCTTGCTCGCTTGATGGAACACATATATGGCCTAGAGGACACAACAACTCATCTTGAATATGGAAATTATCGACAACTACGTTTGCACCCAACATTTGGTAGGTGGTGGCGAAGTCTGGGTCTGTCTGTGGTGGTGAGTGTTGTGATTTGAAGTCTGCTGAGGCAATCAATGATGTGATTGGTGCTTCATGGTTTATACTTGATGTTGAGGTGGAATTATTGCAAGAATGTGGACCACTTTTGATGGTGATCATTCTACAATTTTCCTTGTGTCTGCATGAAATGTAGTGGCTTATGATCAGTGTCGATGACTGTCTCCTTCCCAAGAATGTAATGTCTCCACTGGAAGCAGACTTTCACAATGGAGTACATTTCTTTGTCATAAGTAGGGTACTTATGAAAAACATATGATAGTGTCCCACTATGATAAGCCATGGGGTGGTCGTGCTGGGTGAGAACGACGCCCACCGCATAGTCTGAAGCATTTGTGTCGATCTCAAAGGGATACAACAGGTCTAGTAGCGAAAGTATTGGGGCTGAGCACAAGTGAAAATTTAAATTGTTGAACGCTTGTTGTTGGGACCAACCCCACACAAATTTCACCTTACCACCACCACTGGTTATTTGGCTGAGGGCCCATGCAATATGGGAGAATCCCAACATGAACCTGCAGTAGAAATTGGCAAGGCCCAAGAAGCTTCGAAGCTCAGTGAGTGTGGTTGGGGCTGGCTAGTCACAAATGAATTGGATCTTGGCTGGATCAACATTTATGCCATGTTGATCAATTATGTAGCCCCAGTAATGGACCATGTCCATGCCGAAGGAGAATTTTTCCAAGTTGGCATATAGCTTGTGCTGTCACAGGGTGTGCAGAACATGTTGAATATGATGCAAGTGTTCGGCCTAAGTCTTTTTGTAAATGAGAATGCCATCCAGATACACCACTACAAAATTATTGGTGAATGGTCACAGAATATCATCCATCATCCTCATGAAAGTGGTTGGATAATTTTTCAAACCAAAGGGCATGACCAACCATTCAAAAAGGCCCTCTTTTGACTTGAAGGTGGTTTTCCATACATCTGTCTATTCTATCGAGACCTGGTGGTAGAAATACTTAAGATCGATATTATTGAAGTATTTTTCCCTCGTGAGTTGATTAAGGAGGTCATCGATTCGAGGAATCGGGTATCGATTTCTGACTATGATTTTATTTGGAGCTCGATAATCAATGCAGAGTCTCCAGGTTCCATCTTTCTTCTATACCATAACGATTGGGCTTTCGCAAGGTGATGAGCTGGGATAGATGTTCCCCTTGTGGAGTAGTTCTTGGATCTATCGCTTGATCTCCTCATTCTCTAATAGAGAGCAATGATAGACTATATAGACTGTCCCATTGGGAAGTGGTGCGATGAGCATAAGATCAATGGGGTGTTTGACCTGGTAGCGAAAAGGTACCCCGGTAGGTGAGGAGAAGATATATGAGTATTCTTCCACGACTTTATCTACTTGCTTCTGTTGTGTGGAGAGGTTAGCTGCAGAGACCGTGGATGTGGCTGTGATCTTTTGCTTAATCTAAGAGAAAATCATGAAGAAGACAAACTTCCCCATTTGAGATATGATCTTCCTACATTTCTTAGAAGAGATCAAGAAAATAACACTAGGTGGGACTGCCTCGGGTATAGTGTACAATTTCATGTTCAAATAATAATAACACTACGAGGCCTAGAATCATATACAACATGACATTTCCATAAATAAGGTTGGCCCAAAATAACATCACAAACTTCGAGAGGAGCAACATCACACAATACCTCATCTTTGAAGGGCTTGATGTCGTACGACAGTTGACACTGTTGGTTGACATAGAGATCGCTTCCTTGGTGGAGCCATCCAATGGTGTAGGATTGTGGGTGTGGCGTTGTTGACAGGGCCAACCAATTGATGACCTCTACTGAGATGAGGTTCTTCTGGCTAACACGATCCACGATGAAGTGCAGTGGGGTGCCTTTTACCCACATCTGTGAATGGAAGAGGTGTTCTCCTTCTTTTGGCTCATTTGGTTCACCAGGCTGGAGCTTGGTGGTAGCAAAGGTGGCACTGGGTTCCACGTCAATGATCATCTTCCCCTTTCTAGTTCTGGATCAGATTCTGAAACTACATCTTATTCAGAGGATTTCACTTCGGCCACTAGCAACTTCTTTGAGTGAAAGTCAATAGTGTTATGCCAAGGGCCCTTTTGGAAGTCGCACCACTTCCTGGTATCTTTCTTTGTCGTTTCGGTGTCCTTATTTGCTTGTGGCTTGGATTTGTTTTCCTGATACTTTCCATGTTTTCTATGTCCTTTATTCTATGGTTTGGGGCTTCCCTTTCTTAAATTTTGTTGTGAGGGGTTCCCAGGCCCAAATTGCTGTGACTTTTGTTTGAGGTTCTGCTCGATTTTGATGGAATATCGGTAGGCCGCACTCAAGGATAATATGTCCAAACATTCCATTTCGTTCTGGATGTATCTATGAAAAGCACCACGATACTTGAGCACCAGATGTCACTCTGAATCTTTGATACCTAGCTTGGTGTGCAAGGTATGAAAGATAATTGTGAAATCTGGCATTGCTTGGTCTCTTTCTTGTTGCAGTGTGGTCCATTTGGTATACAAATCGTCATAACTTTCTACAGGGTAGTATTGTTCCTTAATAGCATCCCTGAAGGATTCTCAAGTGGATGTGACTATAAATAATGAGGGTTTCTCTGTTTCCTTTTGCTCACAGAAAGTTTCCCACCAATCTTTGACATGGGGAACAACTTTGAGGAGAGCAAAAGTAATCTTTTCTCTATTGAAAAAGTTATAGACAGGAAATTACCCTTCTAGTAGATTCAACCACTTGTCTACAATATATGCATCTATCTGAACTTAAAATATAGGAATATCGAAGTTTATTTGTACCTTGAAGGGGGCAGCACCTCCACTCGAAGAAGATGCATCGCTTGTTGGTAGACGTCAAAGGCTTTATGCACAACTATCCATCATCTTGTTCCTTTGTTGCGTGAGGGATTCCTCAATAAAAAATTTGAAAGGATCTACTTTATCATCATATTTATTTTCCCCTGCCATGAGAGGTCGCTTGGCCATGCAAGAGCTTTTGTCCTCAAGAGAAACAAGCTCGAGACCCAACTCTTTGTACTCCAACCTCATTAGGGACATGCATTAAGATGACAAGGAGCAAACCACTTTGAAACCACTGATCCAGATTTTATGAGAATAAATAAATGACTACAGATTATTAATAATTTCTTAACACAAAATAACAGAGATACAGTAAAAATGGTTTTCTATTCAATAAGGGAATAAGCTGAAACTGTAAAATGGAATGGAAACAAGTTTGCTGGAATGGTGGTGGCTTATCTCTGAGAAGAGATGTGACGACTGTGCTCATTCACAAGAATATGATTACAATGAGGCTCTGAAGTCATTTTTACAATAAAAAGGAATGTCAAAAACTCTAGACATCAAAAAACCTAACCCTAGGAGATGAAGTGCCAAAATTCATGTGGGCCCCGTCTGGGCAAGTTAGTACATCAACTTCCTAGGGTCGTAACTTTTGCACATGATCTCCGGTTTAGGCGTATGATAGCCCATTGGAAAGGTATCGTAGATGAGATTAATTTTGGGGGCTCAATCATTCTTACAAATATGATTGAGAAGCTCTATACCAAAAAATATTCATTTGAGCCCTCAAAATGGCCCCGGAAGTTAAAACTGCTAAAAATAGTAAATTGCCAAAATTGTCAGAAAATTGTTTTGAGCCAGTTGGAAAAGGTGGGTGGCCATCGATATCCACATGGATCAATCCTCCCTCCTTAGGAAGAAATGGTCTCCATTGCATTGAGTTTCCCCATGATATGAGGAAATTTCTGTTGAATTTGGCCCCGGGTGAGCCACTTGCCTTGGTGCAGGAGCTGCCCTTCTTTGACGACTCGATAAAGCCGGATCCTTTGTTTTTGTGTGCCCTTGATTTGTGTGTCCAAAATATGGTCGTTGGATGCTTGTTGTATGAAGTTGGGGTTGAGATCCGTTGGTATCATTTTCTATTCTACGTTTGAGGTGTCCAATAATGATGGGAAATAGGGGCGAAGGAGATCCACATTGAACACTAGGTGTAGGCCAAGGAATGGAGGAATGTTGAGATCAAAAATATTATCCCCCATCGACTTGGTGATGGTGTATGACCCATAATGAAGTGGTCGAAGCTTCTGATGGGGTCCTGTAAGGCATTCTTTCTGCAAGTGAAACCAAACTTTGTCACCCATCTAAAACTTATGTGGCACCCGATGTTGATCATGGCGTTGGTTGTACTTGTCATTAGACTTATGTAGGATATCCTAAACCTATTGGTGGATATGCTGGATCTGCTCAATGAACTGGGTGTCTTTGTCAGCTTCAGTTGGAGTAGGAGATGAGTCAGTCGAGGTGACCACAAGGGGAAGTGCAACATCTATGGGACCAAATAGTTGGAATCCCAACCCCACCTGAAAAGGGATGTGGCCAGTTGAGATATGCAAAGCTTGGTTGTAGTTATGTTGGACATAGGGAAGGCTCTCATCCCATGTGAGAGGGTGATTTGAATTATACATGCGAAGGATATGCACAATCATTCAATTTATGACCTTGGTTTGGCCATCTGTTTGGGGGTGGAAGGCCGTGGATTTGGTGAGCTTGGTGTCTAGCAGTGACCACAAGCTCGACCAGAATGTGGTGAGAAATTGACTATCCCAACATGAGACAATGGTTTGTCGGATTCCAAAATGTACCCAGAATCGTTAAAAGAAGATCTTGGCAGTGGCCTCTATTGTGATGTTCTTCTTGCAGGCAACCATAATCCCCATCTTAGAGAAGCGATCAACAACCACAAAAACATAGTCATTTCTCTGCTTGGTGGATGGGAGATCTGATATTTATTCCATTGAGATGGATTCACATGGCCTGTCAGAAGTAGGAAGAGGGGTGTATAGGCCCTGTTTCTTAGTGGTCGGTTTGGAAATAGCGCAAGAACACTGGGTGTAGGCCAAGGAAAGGAGGAATGTTGAGCTCTAAATAATTATCCCCCATGGCCTTAGTGATGGTGTATGACCCACAAAAAACTGGGAGAATCTTTCGATGGGGTATTGTAAGGTGTTCTTTCTGCAAGTGCAACCAAACTTTGTCGCCCACCTGAAACTTATGTGGCACTCGATATTGATCATGGCACTGGTTGTACTTGTTATTGGACTTCTGTAGTATATCTTGAACCTGTTGGTAGATGTGCTAGATCTTTTTAATGAATTGGGTGGCTTTTCAACTTCAGTTGGAGTAGGATATGATTTGGTCGAGGTGACCGCAAGGGGAAGTGCAACATCTATGGGACCCAATGGTTGGAATCCCAACCCCACCTAAAAGGGGTCGTGGCTGGTTGAGCTATGCAGGGATCGGTTGTAGCTATGTTGGAAATAGGGAAGACTCTCATCCCATGTGCGAGGGTGATTTGAATTATACATGCGAAGGATATGCACAATCATTCAATTTACGACCTCGGTTTGACCATCTGTCTGGGGGTAGAAGACCATGGATTTGGTGAGCTTGGTGTCCAACAGTGACGAGAGGCTTGACCAAAATGTGATGAGAAATCAACTATCCTGATATGAGACAATGGTTTGTGTGATTCCAAAATGTACCCAGACTCCTTCAAAGAAGAGCTTGGTAGTGGCCTCTACTGTGATGTTCTTCTTCCAGGAAACCATAATCACCATCTTAGAAAAGCGATCAACAACCACAAAACACAGTCATTTCTCCACTTGGTGGATGGGAGGCCCAATATGTAGTCCATTGAGATGGATTCCCATGGCCTGACAGGAGTAGGAAGAGGTGTGTACA
>ML846465.1:55593-79890 GCA_009831015.1 Picea engelmannii
TCATCATGACATCAGTATGACATCAGGATGCTGACTGTGCAGGAGATGATGTGGCAAGGTACACTGATGATTGTACATGATACATGGCAAGCTCTTCAGAGGACAAGTGGAAATTTCTAGTTCGTTGTAGAGGTACCACGTGGCCCAGTCATGGGTTGCCACATGGCACCCTCTTATTGGTGGAATGTTTGAAGTGTAATAATATAATTGAGGTCCGTGGGGTTTGAACCCACGACCTTCTCCCTCACCCACAAGCTTTCGGCACCCTCCATCTACCAGCACACCACTTTGTTGCTTATGATACTATGGTCGCATTATTTTATTTATGTTGAAATTTTGTGTATAGTGGAAAAGGGGAGGGGTTGGGGCCTAGCCCCGGCCCACAACCATATGCTGCCATGTAACTGCCCCATATAACCAGGAGCGCGGGGGGTTTAACCCTTACCACATGCATGGAAGTATTGGATAGGGGCCAAACCTTGGATCCTGTGCCACCATGTAACCACAACGCGTGAATCGGGGGGCCTATCCCTCAGGGCTCGGGATATTCTAGGCAGAGGTCCCATGTTATGCCATAGAACCAGGGCTAGCACGAGTTAAGGTGGGCAACACTTAGCCTTTGGGCTAGCGCTTGACCCATTTTTAGTCATATGACCAATTAAAGGGGGCGCGCGTCAGCCTATTGGTGGCTAAGGCCTGATATTTCATTTATTTTGGGTTTTTAACATTACAGAGTGGATTTTGACTGATATTATGCCTAGAAAATGGAGATTTTGGCCATTATTGGGAGATTTTGGACTCTTTTTGAGCCTAGATTTTGGGAGGAAGTTGGGGAATGATAACCAACTTCATATATATAAAAACTAGGCTTGTTTGAGGCCATAGAGGAAAATCAAAGCAAAGTTATGCTAAAGGGAAGCCAAGTCAAAGTCATTTTTATGCAGGGAAGTTGTTGAGGAGCAGATGCTTGCGGGCTATTTCTGGGAGCTCCGATCATATGTTTTGCGTGTCGTTTCTTCTGTTGGGTTCTAAATATCTGGAAGAACATGAACATATTAGTCTTGTAGCCTAATGGCACTGCTGCAATGCAATTTTTGATCTTTGAACATAAATAAAGAAGCCTCGCCCACTGAGACAAAGGCCCGGAGACGTAGGCAATTTTGTGCCGAACTCCGTTATCACTTCTTTTGTTATGGTTTGTTGTTATTATTGCTTCAGTTTAGATATGTATTTTGTATTATGGCTGTGATATATTCACTCATCTTCATCCTCTTTCATTATCTTCTTAAATGGTTCATTAACGCATGCAATTAAAAAACTCAACCACAGTCATTAAAAGATCTTTTTTGGATCAGTTATGGACAGAAAAATACCCTTCTAGTAGATTCAACCACATGTATAAAACATCTATGTCTATATGACCTTAAAATATAGGAATATCGAAGTTTATTTGTACCTTGAAGGGGGTGGTGCCTCCGCTCGAAGAAGATGTGTCGCTTGTTGGTAGCCGTCGAAGGATTTGCGTGAAACTATCCATCATCTCGTTCCTTTGTTGCATGAGGGATTCCTCAATCAACAGTTTGAAAGGATATCCTGTTCCTTCATCTTTTTTTCCCCTACCATGAGAGATCACTTGGGTGTTCTAGGGATTTTTTCCTCGAGAGAAACAAGCTCGAGACCTAACTCTTTGTACTCCGACCTTGTTGGGGACATGCAGTAAGACAACAAGGAGCAGACCGCTCTGATACTATTGATCTGGATTTTATGAGAAAAACGAAATGACTATAGATTATTAACAGGTTCTTAACACAAAATAACAAAGATAGAGTAAAAATGGTTTTCTATTCAATAAGGGAATAAGCTGAAACTGTAAAATGTAGCGGAAACAAGCTTGTTGGACTAGTGGCGAGTTATATCTTAGAAGAGATGTGACAATTGTTCTCATTCGTAAGAAGATGATTACAATGAGGCTCTGAAGGAATTTTTACAATAAACATGAATTCAAAAATCCCTAGACATCTAAAAACCTAACCCTAGGAGATGAAGCGCCAAAAGTCATGTGGGCCCCGTCTGGGTAAGTTAGTACATCAACTTCTCGGGGTCGTAATTTTTGCATACAATCTCCGTTTTATGCATATCATAGCTAGTTGGAAAGGTATCATCATTGAGATTAATTTTGGAGCCTCAATCATGAATTCAACTATAATTTAGATCCTCTATCCCGAAAAACCTTCATTTAGGCCCTCAAAATGTCCCCGAAAGTTAAAACTGCTAAAAATAGTAAATTGCCAAAATTGTCAGAAAACTATTTTGAGCTAGTTGGAAAAGGTGGGTGGCCACCGATATCCACCTGAATCAATCCTACCTCCTTAGGAATAAATGGTATCCATTGCATTGATTTCCCCATCAAATGAGGAAATTTCTACTGAATTTGGCCCCGGGTGAGCCACTTGCCTTGGTGTAGGAGCTGCCCTGCTTTGACGACTCAATAAAGTTGGATCCTTTGTTTTCGAGTGCCCATGATCTATGTGTCCACAATATGATTGTTGGATGCCTATTATATGTAGCCAGGGTTGAGCTCTGTTGGTGTCAGCTGCTCTGCTACATCTGAGGTTTCCAATAATGGTGGGAAATAAGGGCGAAGGAGATCCACGTTGAACACTAGGTGCAGGCCAAGGAAAGGAGGAATGTTGAGCTCAAAATCAGTATCCCCCATGGAATTGGTGATGGTCTATGACCCATAACAAAGTGGGATAACCTTTCGATGGGGTCATGTAAGTTATTCTTTCTGCAAGTGCAACCAAAATTTGTCACCCATCTGAAACTTATGTGGCACCTGATGTTGATCATGGCATTGCTTGTACTTGTCATTGGAATTCTGTAGGATATCCTGAACTTGTTGGTGGATGTGTTGGATCCAATCAATGAATTGGGTGGCCTTTTCATCTTCAGTTGGAGCAATAGATGAATTGGCCAAGGTGACTGCAAGGGGAAGTGCAACATCTATGGGACCCAATGGTTGGAATCCCAACCCCACCTAAAATGGGTTGTGTCCGGTTGAGCTATGGAGGGATCGATTATAGCTATGTTGGACATAGGGAAGGCTCTCATCCCATGTGCGAGGGTGATTTGAATTATACATGTGAAGGATATACACAATCATTCAATTTATGACCTCAGTTTGGCCATCTATCTGGGGGTGAAAGGCCATGGATTTGGTGAGCTTGGTGTCCAGCAGTGACTAGAGGTTCGACTAGAATGTGCTGAGAAATCAACTATCCCGATCTGAGACAATGGTTTGTGGGATTCCAAAATGTACCCTGACTTGTTCAAAGAAGAGCTTGGTAGTGGCCTCTACTATGATGTTCTTCTTGCAGGCAACCAAAATCGTCATCTTAGAAAAGCGATAAACAACCATAAAAACACAGTCATTTCTCCACTTGGTGGATGAGAGGCCTGACATGTAGTCCATTGAGATGGATTCCCATGGCCTGTTAGGAGTAGGAAGAGGGTTGTACAGGCCCTGTTTCTTAGTGGTTGATTTGGCAATAGCGTAGGCAGTGCAGAACCTGATATACTTGCTGACCTCCTTTAAAATTTTCGGCCAGTAGAAATGATTATGTAGCATCGCCACTATATTTTCGATGCCAAAGTGTCCTGCCACTTGACTGTAGTGGGCTTCCTAGATCAACTTCGCTCGCTCGCTTGATGGAACACATATATGGCCCAGAAGACACAACAACCCATACTAAAGATGGAAATTATCGACAAATACATTTGCACCCAACATTTGGTAGGTGGTGGCGAAATCTGGGCATGTCTCATAGAGTTGGGTCCATCCAGAGGTCTCATGGCCATAGGAGTCTAGCACCATGGTGAGTGTCGTGACTGGCGGTTTGTTGAGGCAATCAACTATGTGATATTTGCTTCCTCTTTTATACTTGATGTTGAGGTGGAATTGCTGCAAGTATGTGGACCACTTTTGATGGCGATCATTCTACAATTTTCCTTGTGTCTACATGAACTACAGTGGATTATGATCAGTGTGGATGATTGTCTCCTGTCTCCACTAGTGGCAGGATTTCACAATGGAGTACATTTATTTGTTTCAATTAGGGTACTTACGGACAACATCTGATAGTGTCTCACTATGATAGGCCATGGTGTGGCTGTGCTAAGTGAGAATGACACCACCGTATAGTCTGAAGCATCTGTCTCGATCTCAAAGGGATGTTGTAGGTTTGGTAGTGAAATTACTGGGGTTGAGCACAAGCAGTGATTCAAATCATGGAATGTTTGTTTTTGGGACCGACCCCATGCAAATTTCTCCCTACCACCACCACTAGTTATTTGGCCAAGGGCCCATGCAATATGGGAGAATCCCAACACGAACCCGCAGTAGAAAATGGAAAGGCCCAAGAAGCTTCGAAGCTCATTGAGTGTGGTTGGGGTTGGCTAGTCACGAATGACTTGGATATTGGATGGATCCACATGTACGCCATGTTGATCAATTATGTATCTCAGGTAATGGACCCTGTCCGTTCCAAAGGATCATTTTTCCAAGTTGGCATATAGCTTGTGCTGGCGCAGGTTGTGCAGAACCTGCTAAATATGTTGCAAGTGTTCGGCCCAAGTCTTGTTGTAAATGAGAATCTCATCTAGATACACCACTACACAATTATTGGTGAATGGTCACAGGATATCATCCATCATCCTCATGAAAGTGGCTGGAGAATTTTTCAAACCAAAGGGCATGACCAACCATTCAAAAATCACTTGCTTTGACTTGAAGGCGGTTTTCCATACATCTGTCTGTTCTATCGGGGCCTAGTGATAGCCAGAATTCAGATCAATATTACTGAAGTATTTGGCCTCGTGAGTTGATAAAGGAGGTCGTCGATTCAGGGAATCGGGTACCGGTTTATGACTGTGATTTTATTCAGAGCTCGATAATCAATGCAAAGTCTCCATGTTCCATATTTCTTCTGTACCAACGTGATTGGGCTCCTGCAAGGTGATGATATGGGACAGATGTGACCCTTGTGGAGCAGTTCTTGGATTTGTCGCTTGATCTCCTCATTCTCTAATAGAGAGCAATGATGTATTGTCCCATTGGGTAGCGGTGCATCGGGGGTTATATCGATGGGGTGCTTGACTTGGCAGTGCAGAGGTACCCCGATAGGTGAGGAGAAGATATCTGAGTATTCTTCCACGACCTTATCTACTTGCTTTTTCTATGTGGAGAGGTCAGCCACAGAGACCCTAGATATGGATATGAGCTTTCACTTATTCTGAGAGCGAATCATGAAGAAGACAAACTTCCACGTCTGAGAGATGACCTTCCTACATTACTTTGCAAAAATCAAGGAAATAACACTAGGTGGGACTACCTCGAGTATCCTGTACAATTTCCTGTTGAAAGTAATAATAACACTACAAGGCCTAGACTCATACACAACATGACATTTCCATAAATAAGGTTGGCCCAAAAGAACATCACAAACTTTGAGAGGAGAAACATCACACAATACCTCGTCTTTGAAGGGCTTGATGCCGTACGACAATCGACACTGTTGGTTGATGCAAATTTCACTTCCTTGGTGAAGCCATCCAATGGTGTAGGGTTGTGGGTGTGGTGTTGTTGGTAGGGCCAACCGCTTGATGATATCTTCTGAGATGAGGTTTTTCTGGCTACCGTTATCCATGATGAAGTGCAGCGGGGTGCATTTTACCCACATCTGTGAATGGAAGAGGCGTTCTCCTTCTTCTGACTTGTCTGGTTCACCAGGTTGGAGCTTGGTGGTAGCAACGGTGGCATTGGGTTCTGCATTAATGATCCATCTTCCCCTTTCTAGTTTTGGATGAGTCTGAACCCGCATCTGATTCAGAGGCTTTCAATTCGGCCACTAGCGACTGCTTTGAGCGACAATCAACAGTGTTATGCCAAGGGATCTTATGGAAGTTGCACCACTTCCCGATATCTTTCTTTGTCTTTTTGGTGTCCTTCTTTGCTTCCAGCTTGGACTGGTTATCTTGACACTGTCCATATTTGCTCTGTCCTTTTTTCTATGGGCTGGGGCCACCCTTTCCTGGCTTTTGTTGTGCAGGGTTTCTAGGCCCAAATTGTCGCATCTTTTGTTTGAGCTTCTACTCGATTTTGACGGCATATCGGTAGGTTGTAACCAAGGATGAGATGTCCAAAAATTCCATTTCAGTATGGATGTATCTATGCAGAATGTTGTGATACTTGAGCACCAGATGTTTCTCCGAATATTTGATACCTATCTTGGTGTGCAAGGTATGAAAGATATTTGTGAAATCTGGCACTGCTTGGTCTCTTTCTTGCCGCAGTGTGGTCCATTTGGTATACAAGTCATCATAACTTCTGACAGGGTATTATTGTTCCTTAATAGAATCCTTGAAGGATTCCCAAATGGTTGTGACTGTAAATAATGAGGGTTCCTCTGTTTCCTTTTTTTCACAGAAAGTTTCCCACCAATCTTTGACATGGGGAACGACTTTGAGGAGCGCAAAAGTAATATTTTCTCTATTCGAAAATTTATGGAAAAAAAAATACCCTTCTAGTAGACTCAACCACTTGTATACAACATTTGTGTCTATCTGACCTTCAAATATAGGAATATAGAATTTTATTTGTACCTTGAAGGGGATGGTACCTCCGCTCGAAGAATATGCGTCGCCTGTTGGTAGTCACCAAAGGATTTGCGCGAAACTATCCATCATCTAGTTCCTTTGTCATGTGAGGGATTCCTCAATCAACAGTTTGAAAGTATTTCCTGTCCTGTCATATTTTATTTCTCCTACCATGAGAGGTCTCTTGGGCGTGCGCGAGATTTTTTCCTCAAGAGAAACAAGCTTGAGACCCAACTCTTTGTACTTCGACCTCATTGGGGACATGCATTAAGACAAAAAGGAGAAGATTGCTCTGATACCACTGATCTGGATTTTATGAGAAAAATGAAATGACTATAGATTATTAACAGGTTCTTAACACAAAATAACAGAGATGCAGTAAAACTAGTTTTCTATTCAATAAGGGAATAAGTTGAAACTATAAAATGCAACGGAAACAAGCTTGTTGGAATGGTGGTGGCTTATCTTTGAGAAGAGATGTGACAGTTGTGCTCATTCGCAAGAAGATGATTAAAATGAGGCTTTGAAGGCCTTTTTACAATAAAAAGGAATGCCAAAAGCCCTAGACATTCAAAAACCTAACCCTAGGAGATGAAGCGCCAAAAGTCATGTGGGCCCCATTTGGTTAAGTTAGTACATCAACTTCACAGGGTCGTAACTTTTGCATACGATCTTTGTTTTAGGCGTATGATAGCCCGTTGGAAAGGTATCATCGATGAGATTAATTTTGTGGCATAAATAATTCCTTCAATTATCATTGAGAATATATATACCGAAAAACCTTCATTTATGCCCTCAAAATGGCCCCAGAAGTTAAAACTGCTAAAAATAGTAAATTGCCAAAATTGTTAGAAACCTGTTTTGAGCCAGTTGGAAAAGGTGGGTGGCCACCGATATCCACCCTAATTAGTAAGAAATTTTCTCCATTGTGTTGAGTTCCCCCATCATATGAGGAGATTTCTGCTGAATTTGGTCCTGGGTGAGCCACTTGCCTTGGTGCAGGAGCTACCCTGCTTTGACGACTTGATAAAGATGGATCCTTTGCAGTCGAGTGCCCTTAATATGTGTGTCCACAATATGATCATTAAATGCCTATTTTATGTAGTCGGGTTTGAGCTCTATTGGTGTTAGCTGCTCTGCTACGTCTGAGGTGTCCAATAATGGTGGGAAATAAGGGCGAAGTAGATCCACGTTGAACACTGGGTGCAAGCCAAGGAAAGGAAGAATGTTGAGCTCAAAATAATTATCCCCCATGGCCTTGGTGATGGTTTACAACCCATAACGAAGTGGGAGAAGCTTTCGATGGGGTCTTGTAAAGCATTCTTTCTGCAAGTGCAACCAAACTTTGTCGCCTACCTAAAACTTATGTGGCACCCGATGTTGATCATGGCACTGCCAAAGGTCTCATGGCCATCCAAAGGTCTCATGGCCATAGGAGTTTAGAACCGTGGTGAGTGCCGCAACTAGCGGTTTGCTGACGAAATCAATAAAGCGATTGGTGCTTCCTATTTTATACTTGATGTTGAGGTGAAATTGTTGCAAGTATGTGGACCACTTTTGATGGAGATCATTCTACAATTTTCCTTGGGTCTGCATGAAATGCAGTGGCTTATGATCAGTTTGGATGACTGTCTCCTTCCCAATAATGTAATGTATCCATTGGTGGTAGGCTTGCACAATGGAGTACATTTCTTTGTCATAAGTAGGGTACTTATGGACAACATCTGATAGTGTCTCACTATGATAGGCCATGGGGTGGCCGTGCTAAGTGAGAATGACGCCCACTACATAGTCTGAAGCATTTGTCTCAATCTCAAAGTGTTGATGTAGGTCTGGTAGTGAAAGTACTAGGGATGAGCACAAGTGCTACTTCAAATCGTCGAACGCTTATTATTGGGACCGGGCCCACACAAATTTCTCCTTACCACTACCCCTGGTTATTTGGCTGAGGGCACATGCAATATGGGAGAATCCCAACATGAACCCGTGGTAAAGATTGGCAAGGCCCAAGAAGCTCCGAAGATCAGTGAGTGTGGTTAGGGCTGGCTAGTCACGAATGACTTGGATCTTGGCTGGATCCACATGTATGCCATGATGATCAATTATTTAGCCCAGGTAATGGACCCTGTCCATGTCGAAGGATCAATTTTCCAAGTTGGAATATAGCTTGTGGTACCGCAAGGTGTGCAAAACCTCTTGAATATGCTGCAAGTGTTCGACCCAAGTCTTGTTGTAAATGTGAATGTCATCCAGATACACCACTACAAAATTATTGGTGAATGGTCTCAGTATATCATCCATCATCCTCATGAAAGTGGCTGGAGGATTTGTCAAACCAAAGGGCATGACCAACCATTCAAAAATACCTTCCTTTGACTTGAAGGCGATTTTCCATACATCTGTCTATTGTATCGGGACCTAGTGGTAGCTAGAATTCAAATCAATATTATTAAAGTATTTCCCCCCCATGAGTTGATCAAATAGGTCGTCGATTTGAGTAATTGGGTATTGGTTTCTGACTGTGATTTTATTCAGAGCCCGGTAATCAATGCAGAGTCACAAGGTTCCATCTTTCTTATGTGCCAATATGATTGGGCTCCCGCAAGGTGATGAGATAGGAGGGATGTTCTCCTTATGGAGAATTTCTTGGATCTTTCACTTGATCTCCTCATTCTCTAACAGAGATCAGCGATAGACTGTCCCATTGGGAAGCGATGCACCGGGGGTCAGATCGATGGGGTGCTTGACCTAGTAGTGCAGAGGTACCCCAGTAGGTGAGGATAAGATATCTAATTATTCTTCCACGACCTTATCTACTTGCTTCTTCTGTGTGGAGAGGTCATTTGCAGAGACTCTAGATGTGGCTGTGATCTTTCACTTATTCTAAGAGTGAATCACAAAGAAGAAAAACTTATCCATCTAAGAGATGAACTTTCTTCATTTCTTAGCAAAGATCAAGGAAATATCACTAGGTGGGACTGCCTTGAGTATCCTGTACAATTTTCTGTTCAAAGTAATAATAAAACTAGGAGGCCTAGACTCATTTACAACATGACATTTTCATAAATAAGTTTGCCCAAAAAGAACATCACAAACTTCGAGAGGAGAAACATCACACAATACCTCGTATTTGAAGGGCTTTATGTTGTACGACAATCGACATTGTTGGTTGACGCAGAGATCGCTTCCTTGGTGGAGCCATCCAATGATGTAGGGTTGTGGGTGCGGTGTTATCAGCAATTCTAGCCGCTTGATGACCTCTGTTGAGATGAGGTTCTTCTAGATACCACTATCCATGATGAAGTGTAGTGGGGTGCGTTTTACCCACATCTGTGAATGGAAGAGGCATTGTCCTTCTTTTGGCTCGTCTGGTTCACCAAGCTGGAGCTTGGTGGTAGAAACGGTGGCACTAGGTTCCGTGTCAATGATCCTTCTTCCTCTTTCTGGTTTTGGCTCAGATTCTGAACCCGCATTTGACTTAAAGGATTTCATTTTGACCACTGGCGTCTTCTTTGAGTGGTAGTCAACAGTGTTATGCCAAGGGCTCTTATGGAAGTTGCACCACTTTCCAATATCTTTCTTTGTCTTTCCGACATCATTCTTTGCTTGTGGCTTGGACTGGTTTTCCTGATACTATCAATATTTTCTCTATCCTTTGTCCTGTGGGTTGGGGTTTCCCTCTCCTAGATTTTGTTGTGAGATACCCAGCTTGGTGCGCAAGGTATGAAAGATATTTGTGAAATCTAGCACTGCTTGGTCTCTTTCTTGTCGCAGTGTGGTCCATTTGGTATACAAGTCATCATAACTTCCGAAAGGGTAGTATTTT
Organism: Picea engelmannii; assembly: GCA_009831015.1. Lineage (NCBI taxonomy): Eukaryota > Viridiplantae > Streptophyta > Pinopsida > Pinales > Pinaceae > Picea > Picea engelmannii. The sequence continues at coordinate 66,074 of ML846465.1, forward strand.
TCCTTAATAGAATCCCTGAATGATTCCCAAGTGGTCGTGACTGTAAATAATGAGGGTTCCTCTATTTCCTTTTGCTCACAGAAAGTTTCCCACCAATATTTGACATGGGGAATGACTTTGAGGAGTGAAAAAGTAATCTTTTCTCTATTCGAAAAGTTATGGACAGAAAAATACCCTTCTAGTAGATTCAACCACTTGTATACAACATCTGCGTCTATATAACCTTCAAATATAGGAATATCAAAGTTTATTTGTACCTTAAAGGGAGTGGCGCCTCCACTCGAAGAAGATGTGTCGCATGTTGGTAGTCGTCGAAGGATTTGCGTGAAACTATCCATCATCTCATTCCTTTGTTGCGTGAGGGATTCCTCAATCAACAGTTTGAAAGGATCTTCTATCCCATCATATTTATTTTCCCCTACCATGAGAGGTCACTTGGGCGTGCGAGAGCTTTTTTCCTCAAGAGAAATAAGCTTGAGACCCAACTCTTTGTACTTCGACCTCATTGGGGACATGCATTAAGATGACAAGGAGAAAACCACTCTGATACCACTGATCTAGATTTTATGAGAAAAATGAAATGACTACAGATTATTAGCAGGTGCTTAACACAAAATAACAGAGATATAGTAAAACTGGTTTTCTATTCAATAAGGGAATAAGCTGAAACTATAAAATGCAACGGAAACAAGCTTGTTGGAATGGTGGCGGCTTATCTCTAAGAAGAGATGTGACGACTATGCTCATTCACAAGAAGATGATTACAATGAGGATATGAAGGCATTTTTACAATAAATAGGAATGCCAAAAACCGTATACATCCAAAAACCTAACCTTAGGAGATGAAGCACCAAAATTCATGTGGGCACTGTCTGGGTAAGTTAGTACATCAACTTCTCGGGGTCGTAACGTTTGCATATGATCTTCGTTTTAGGTGTATGATATCATGTTGGAAAGGTATCGTCGATGAGATTAATTTTGGGGGATCAATCATTCCTTTGATTATTTATGAGAAGCTTGATCTCGAAAAACCTTCATTTAGGCCTTCAAAATGGCCCCGGAAGTTAAAACTGCTAAAATTAGTAAATTGCCAAAATTGTCAGAAAACTGTTTTGAGCCAGTTGGAAAAGGTGGGTGGCCACTGATATCCACCTAGATCAATCCTCCCTCCTTAGGAAACAATGGTCTCCATTGCGTTGAGTTCCCCCATCAGATGAGGAAATTTCTATAGAATTTGGCCCTGGGTGAGCCACTTGCCTTGGTGCAAGAGATGCCCTGCTTTGATGACTTGATAAAGCTGGATCCTTTGTTGTCGAGTGACCTTGATATGTGTGTCTGCAATCTGATCACTAGATTCATGTTGTATGCATTTGGGGTTGATATATGTTGGTGTGAGTTTCTCTGCTACGTTGGAGGTGTCCAATAATGGTGGGAAATAAGGGAGAAGGAGATCCATGTTGAACATTGGGTGCATGAAAGGGAAAGGAGGAATGTTGAGATCAAAATAATTATCCCCCACGGCCTTGGTGATGGTGTACGTCCCATAACGAAGTGGGTAAAGCTTCCAATGGGGTCTTGTAAGGTGTTCTTTCTGCAAGTGCAACCAAACTTTGTCACCCACCTAAAACTTATGTGGCACCCGATGTTGATCATGGCGCTGCTTGTACTTGTCATTGGAATTTTGTAGGATATCCTGAACCTGTTGGTAGATGTGATAGATTTGCTCAATGAACTGGGTGGATTTTTTAGCTTCAGTTGGAGGAGGAGATGAGTCGATTGAGGTGACCGCAAGGGGAAGTGAAACATCTATGGGACGCAATGGTTGGAATCCCAACCCCACCGGAAAGGGGTTGTGGTCGGTTGAGCTATGCAGGGCTCGGTTGTAGCTATGTTGGATATAGGGAAGGCTCTCATCCCATGTGCGAGGGTGATTTTAATTATACATGTGAAGGATATGCACAATCATTCGATTTACAACCTCGATTTGGCCATCTGTCTGGGGGTGGAAGGTTGTGGATTTGGTGAGCTTGGTGTCCAGCAGTGACTAGAGGCTCGACCATAATGTGATGAGAAATCAACTGTCCCGATCTGAGACAACGGTTTTTGGGATTCCAAAATGTACCCAGACTCATTCAAAGAAGAGCTTGGCAGTGGCCTCTGCTATGATGTTCTTCTTGAAGGCAACCAGAATCACCATCTTAGAAAAGTGATCAACAACCACAAAAACACAGTCATTTCCCCACAAGGTGGATGGGAGGCCCGACATGTATTCCATTGAGATGGATTCCCATGGTCTGTCAAGAGTAGGAAGAGGGGTGTATAGGCCCTATTTCTTATTGGTCAATTTGACAATAGCGTAGGCAGTGCAGAAACCGACATACTTGTTGACCTCTTGTCAAAGTTTTAGCCAATAGAAATGTTTCTTTAGAATTGCCACTGTCTTTTAGACACCAAAGTGTCTTTCCAGCCGACTGTAGTGGGTTTCCTAGATCAGCTTCGCTCACTCACTTTATGGAACACATATATGTCCCAGATGACACAACAACCTGTGATGAAGATGGAAATTATCGACAACTGCGTTTGCACCCAACATTTGGTAGGTGTTGCAGAAGTCTTGGGTCTGTCACATAGAGTTGGGGCCATCTAGAGGTCTCATGGTTGTAGGAGTCTATCATTGTGGTGAGTGTCATGACTGGCGGTCTACTGAGGCAATCAACGATGTGATTGGTGCTTCTTGTTTTATACTTGATGTTGAGGTGGAATTGTTGCGAGTATGTGGACCACTTTTGATGGCGATCATTCTGCAATTTTCCTTGTGTATGCATGAACTGTAGTGGCTTATGATCAATGTGGATGACTATCTCCTTCCCAAGAATGTAATGTCTCCACTGGTGACAGAATTTCATAATGGAGTACATTTATTTGTCATAAGTAGGGTAATTATGGACAACATCTGATAGTGTCTCACTATGATAGGCCACGGGGTGGCCGTGCTAAGTGAGAATGACACCCACCGCATAGTTTGAAGAATATGTCTCGATCTCAAAGGGTTGTTGCAGGTCAGGTAGTAAAAGTACTGGGGCTGAGAAAAAGTACTGCTTCAAATCGTCGAACGCTTGTTTTTGGGACTGGACCCACACAAATTTTTCCTTACCACCACCCCTGGTTATTTGGATGAGGGCCCATGCAATATGGGAGAATCCCAACATGAACCTGCAGTAGAAATTGGCAAGGCCCAAGAAGCTTTGAAGCTCAATGAGTGTGGTTGGGGTTGGCCAGTCACAAATGACTTGGATCTTGGATGGATCCACATGTATTCCATGCTGATCAATTATGTAGCCCAGGTAATGGACCCTGTCCATGCTGAAGGAGCATTTTTCCAAGTTGGCATATAGCTTGTGTGGGTGTGCAGAACCTATTGAATATGTTGCAAGTGTTCAACCCAAGTCTTGTTGTAAATGACAATGTCATCCAGATACACCACTACAAAATTTTTGGTGAATGGTCGCAGGCTATTGTCCATCATCCTCATGAAAGTGGTTGGAGAATTTKTCAAACCAAAGGGCATGACCAACCATTCAAAAAGGCCTTCCTTTGACTTGAAGGCAGTTTTCCATACATATGTATGTTTTATTGAGACCTGGTGGTAGCCAGACTTCAGGTCAATCTTACTGAAGTATTTGTCCCCTGTGAGTTGATAAAGGAGGTCATCAATTCAGGGAATCGGGTATCGATTTCTGTCTGTGATTTTATTTAGATCCCAGTAATCAATGTAGAGTCACCAGGTTCCATCTTTCTTCTGTACCAGCATGATTGGGCTCCCACAAGGTGATGAGTTGGGATATATGTGCCCCTTGTGGAGCAGTTCTTGGATCTACCACTTGATCTCCTCATTCTCTAACAGAGAGCGGTGATATCCTATCTCATTGGGAAGCGATGCGACAGGGGTCAAATCGATGGGGTGGTTGACCTGGTAGTGTAGAGGTACCCCAATAGGTGAGGAGAAGATTTCTGAGTATTCTTCCATGACCTTATCTACTTGCTTCTGTTGTGTGGAGAGGTCATCCACAAAGACCCTAGATGTGGTTGTGATATTTTTCTTATTTTGAGAGTGAATCATGAAGAAGAAAAACTTCCTTGTCTGAGAGATGACCTTCCTGCATTTCTTAGGAGAGATCAAGGAAATAATACTAGGTGGGACTGCCTCGGGTATCCTGTACAATTTCCTGTTCAAAGTAATAATAACACTATGAGGCCTAGACTCATATACAACATGATGTTTCCATAAATAAGGTTGGCCTAAAAGAAAATCACAAAATTCGAGAGGAGAAACATCACACAATACCTCATCTTTGAAGGGCTTGATGTCGTACGACAGTCGACACTCTTGGCTGACACGGAGATCGCTTCCTTGGCGTAGCCATCCAGTGGTGTAGGGTTGTGCGTGCAGTGTTTTCGACAAGGCCAGCTGCTTAATGAAATTTGCTGAGATGAGGTTCTTCTAGCTACCGCTATCCACGATGAAGTGCAACAAGGTGCCTTTTACCCACATCTGTGAATGGAAGAGGTGTTCTCCTTCTTCTATCTAGTTTATTTCACCAGGTTGGATCTTGGTGGTAGCAATGGTGGAACTGGGTTCCGTGTCAATGATTTGTCTTCCCCTTTCCATTTTTGGCTCATATTCCTAACCTGCATCCAATTCAGAGGCTTTCACTTCGGCCACTAGCAACTACTTTGAGCGGCATTCAACAATGTTATTCCAAGGGATCTTATGGAAGTCGTACCACTTCCCGATATCTTTCTTTGTCTTTTTGGTGTCCTTCTTTGCTTGCATCTTGGACTGGTTGTCCTGATACTATCCATTTTTTCTCTCTACTTTATTCTGTGGGTTGGGGCTGCCCTTTTCTGGATTTTGTTGTGAGGAGTTCCCAGGCCCAAATTTTCGCATCTTTTGTTTAATCTTCTGCTCGATTTTGACGGCATATCGGTAGGCCACGCCCAATGTTGAGATGTCCAAAAAATCCATTTCAGTCTAGATGTATCTATGCAGAGCACTGCGATACTTGAGCACCAGATGTCGCTCCAAATCTTTGATACCCAACTTAGTGCGCAAGGTATGAAAGATATTTGTGAAATCTGGCACTGCTTGGTCTCTTTCTTGCTGCAGTGTGGTCCATTTGGTATACAATTCATCATGATTTCTGACAGGGTAGTATTGTTCCTTAATATCATCCCTGAAGGATTCCCAAGTGGTCGTGACTGTAAATAATGAGGGTTCCTCTATTTCCTTTTGCTCACAGAAAGTTTCCCACCAATATTTGACATGGGGAATGGCTTTGAGGAGCGCAAAATTAATATTTTCTCTATTCGAAAAGTTATGGACAGAAAAATACCCTTCTAGTAGATTCAACCACTTGTCTACAACATCTGCATCTATCTTACCTTTAAATATAGGAATATCAAATTTTATTTGTACCTTGAAGGGGGTGGCGCCTCCTCTTGAAGAAGATGCATCGCCTGTTGGTAGTCGCCAAAGGATTTGTGTAAAGCTATCCATCATCTCGTCCCTTTGTTGCATGAGGGATTCCTCAATAAAAAGTTTGAAAGGATCTCCTATCCCATCATATTTGTTTTCTCCTGCCATGAGAGGTCGCTTGGGGGTGCGAGAGCTTTTGTCCTCAAGAGAAACAAGCTCGAGACCCACCTCTTTTTACTTCGACCTCATTGGGAACATGCATTAAGACAACAAGCAGCAGAATGCTCTGATACCATTGATCCATATTTTATGAGAAGAAAAAAATGACTATAGATTATTAATAGTTTCTTAACACAAAATAATAGAGATAATAAAATTGGTTTTCTATTCAATAAGGGAATAATCTGAAACTGTAAAATGTAGCGGAAACAAGATTGCTGGAATGGTGGCAGCTTATCTCTAAGAAGAGATGTGACGACTGCGCTCATTCACAAGAATATGATTACAATGAGGCTCTAAAGGCATTTTTACAATAAATGGGAATGCCAAAAACCCTAGACATCCAAAAACCTAACCCTAGGAGATGAAGCACCAAAAGTCATGTGGGCCCTGTCTGGGTAAGTTAGTACATCAACTTCCCGAAGTCGTAACTTTTGCATATGGTCTTCGTTTTAGGCGTATGATAGCCTGTTGGAAAGGTATCGCCGATGAGATTCATTTTGGGGGTTCAATCATTCCTTTGACCATCAATGAGAAGCTTGATCCTGAAAAACCTTCATTTAGGCCCTCAAAATGGCCTAAGAAGTTAAAATTGCTAAAATTAGTAAATTGCCAAATTTGTCAGAAAATTGTTTTGAGCCAGTTGGAAAAGGTGGGTGGCCACTGATATCCACCTAGATCAGCATATCAATGATCAGGGATTATTGTGGGGTCCTCAACTAGCACGACATTTAAAACTATCGTCGACTTACGCAATGGAAACTGCTTGTCTGGTAGTGGAACTAATGCAAACTATAGATCTATTGGGGAGTGTCCATATTCAGTCATTGTGGATTGTAGAATCATAACTTTCCCATGGTTTAGCCTGTCACCCAAACTCCACAATTGAAGTTGTGCGATTGTTGGTGGATCAACCACAGTCTTCGATATTTGAATCGATGAGATCTGATGGTCTAGACTAATTGCAGGATTGGAAATAACGTGTTGATTAATTCTCATTTCGTGCTCTGCAATCAATCCCTTCCCTTGTTCTAGCGCTTGCATATCCAATGGTCCTAGTTTGTCCCATGGGGATTTCAATCCTGATCATGTTTCTGCAATGCGCTTTCCCTTCTGAGCTTCATGTGCATAATCGGTTGTTGACATCAATGACAATATGTCCAACAGAAGGGATCAAATTTCATAGATATATCAGTAGAAAGGTTATCCATCCAATTATACTCCAAATTAAGGGTTTAAAAGGTACGTAACTTACAATTGGCATAATTTTTTATTGGAAGATCTATTTTTGGTGATTCAAAATTTGTGATAAAGAGAAGAATTATTATTTTTTTACCTGGAAAAAGGGTTTGACAAGAAATAATATTGGTACTCCTCATAAAAACTCAAACATGACTTCCAAGAAAAATGAATATTTTGAAAATAGACTAACCCAATTAAAGAACCAAGTTGATGAAATGAGTGTTAGTATGTTGAAACCAGTGGATTTAACAAATTATTGGGAATACCTTAAAAGCGAATTTGAAGATCAAATACAAAATAAATTGGATGAAAATAATAATGGCATGGAAAAGAAGATGAATGAAAATAATGCACATATGGAAAAGCATATGGAAAATAAGATGTTAGAATTGCAAAATTCCATGTCTTCCATGATCTAAAATTCTCTAGATGAGAGACTCCCTATATGAGATATCAAACTGTAATGCAATCATGAAAATGCAGAGGAAATACATATTGAGTCTCAGAATAATGATTATTCATTACTCCAAGATCCACATCATCAAGGCTTCAAGTCAACACCAAGGAACTAATTCATTCCAAAGATCAATATGAATAAGTTTGATGGTAAAGATACTATAACATGGATATTACAGATAGAGCCATTTTTTTATCTACACCAAACGCCAAGCTTACAAAAGGTACCTATTGCATCCTTGTATTTATAAAATGATCAATTTGTTTGGTATCAATGGATTTGTGAAAGAAAAAATAAATAAATTATATATTGGTCTATTTTTACGGAGGAATTGATATCACAATATGGGGATATTAGGAGAAATACATTCTTTATTCAATTTAAAAATCTTAAGCAAAAAGGTCCAATTGCAGAGCACATTCAACAATTCCAAAATCTCAGTCTCGAGGTAAAGAACATTCTTGAGGATAATTTGTTAGATCCCTTTATGGATACTTTAAAAGACAAAATTCAACATGAGGTGTGTCTCTTCGAACCTAAATCCCTAGAGAAATATTTCAGTATGGAAAGGAAAGTGGAAAACAAAAATATGATTAATAGAAGGGTGGCCACGGAAAAACTATAGAGAGAACCATGTTACCTCTCCTAAATCAACAAGGTTGACACATCAATAATATGTGAAATAAGAGCAAAGGGACTATGTTTCAATTGTGTTAGTAAGTACAATAAAGGGCATAAATCAGGTGAGAATAATTTATTCTAGATAGACTGTGAAGAGGAAGAATATCAATAACTGGAACCATCACAAGATGTAGATATAAAAGAGACTACTCCAACGACATCTTTCCATGCATTAGCTGACATCAATACTCCAAAAACTCTTAAGATACAAGGATACATCAAAAAGAAAAAGGTAACAATGTTGATTGATTTGGGTAGTATCCCTAACTTCATCAATTACAAATTAATAAAACATCTCAATTGATTTGTATATCTAGCACCATAGTTTCAAGTAATGATTGCATATGGAGGTACCATAATTTTTTATGGGAAGTGCCATAGTATTAGGCTCAATATGGGGGAGTATGTTTTGGATAGTCCTGTGATTTCCATCCAAATGGGTGGTGTTGATGTTTTATTAGGGGTACAATGGTTACAATAATTGGGAACAATGACCCTTAATTATCAATATATTTTCATGATATTTTCCTCAAACGGTAAGGAAATTGAGATTAGAAGTATCCAAGGTAAACCCTCTAAAGTGATAAGCTCTAACAGCATGAAAAAATTACTCAAAAAGGGACATCATGGTGTAGTTTCACAATTATGCTCACTATATGTTCAAACATCTATATTCTCTGCTCCAATGGATCTCCAAATTGTTATCAACAACCATTCCAAGGTATTTGGAGAGATGTCGAAGGTTCTTCCATTGACTCGAGATCATGATCATGCTATTCATTTGCAACCTGAAAGTGTACCATCTAACATTAGGCCTTACATGTATATATATGCATAGAAGAGTGAGATTGAGTGTATGATCCAAGAAATGTTAGTTTTCGACATCATTCAACCTAGCCAAAGTTCTTTCTCTTCACCAGTGGTGATGGTTACGAAAAAGGATGGTTCATGGCATATGTTTCTAGATTATAGACAACTCAACAAAATGACCATCAAAGATAAGTTTCATATTCCTAGCATTGGTGAATTATTAGATTAAATGCATGGATAAATTTTCTTTACTAAGTTGGATCTTTGTTCAAGATATCATCAAATTATAATGAGGTAGGAAGACATTCCCAAAACAACTTTTAGAATACGTGAAGGCCATTATGAGTTTTTCATCATGCCTTTTGGACTTACTAATGCACCTTCAACATTTCAAATATTGATGAATTCTATTTTCAAATCCCTTCCTTATATTGTATCTCATGACGGTGTAAAAGTGGACCCTAAAAAAATTAAAGCTATTAGGGAATGACCAATTCCCAAAGCCTTGAAGAAACTTAGAGTATTATTTGGGTTGACATGATATTACCACAAATTTGTCAAGAAATATGGTCAAATAGAAACATCTCTAATAGCATTATTGAAGAAGGAATTATTTTCTTGGACTAGACCAACAAGCAAATATTTTGATGAAATTAAGGAGGATATGTGTACAACTTCTGTCTTGTCCACACTTGACTTCACAATTTTTTTTATTGTGGAGCATGATGCCTCAGGCCATGGAATTGGTGCAGTTTTAATGCAAGAAGGAAGGCCCCTTTCCTTTGAAAGCATACAAATTAAAGGAAAAAACCTACTCAAACCAATTTATGAAAAAGTAATGTTGTCCATATTACATGCAATTAAGAAATGGTACCCTTATCTAATGAGAAGACACTTGAAATTAAAAACAAATCATGATATATTGAAGTACATCTTGGAGCAACAATTATCTTCAGAACAAAAAAAAAATGGGTTACAAAGATGTTAGGTTATGAATTTGAAAATGCAAAAAATGAAAATGTAATGTTGTGGTAGATGCCCTTTCAAGGAAATAAGAAGACATAGAAGGTTCACTATGTGCTATTTCTATTTCACAATCAGATTGGATGGAAGAATCAAGGATAGAATGGAAGCAATATCAATAGGTATGGAAGATCAGTCAACAACTACAAGAGGACCCCAACTCATTAGATATTTTTTTATGGAATGATGATTTGTTATGGTAGAATGATCACCTATATTTATGTAAGAATTCCCAACTCAAACAAAAGGTCCTTCTGGAATTACACACTCATCCTATAGGAGCAAATTCAAGATACTTGAAAACGTACCACATGATCAAGAAGGAGTTTTCTGGGAAGGTCTTAAAACTAATGTTCAAAATTTTTGTCTGAATGTGTGGTCTGCCAACAGAATAAGGGAGAGACCAATATTTTGGGTCTTCTACAACCATTGGCTATACCAAGTCACATTGGGAAGAAGCTTCAATGTATTTTTTTACAGTATTACCGAAATCTGAAGGAAATACAATCATCATGGTAGTAGTGAATCCACTGAAAAATTATGCCCATTTTTCTCTCTTTCTCATCCTTTTAAAGCAAGTAAAGTAGTCACAACATTCATGGAAATAGTTCAAAATATACATGGAGTCCCAAAGTTTATTGTAAGTGATAGAGATCATTTTTTCATTGGAAATTTTTGGACTAAATTATTTTATTGTTTGGGTACTCAGTTGGATCATAACACATCTTACCATCCTCAATCCAATGGGGAAACTGCGATTGTGAATAATTGTTTAGAAATATATCTTTGTTACTTTTAATTTGATAAACATACATAATGGCTCAAGTGGTTTCCCTTGGCGGAATGGTGTACAACAAATCCTTCCATACTTCAAAAAATATGTCCCCATTTTTGGAAATTTATGGATATCATCCTCCATCCATCACATCACCCTTGAACATGAATACAAAGGTTCAAGTAGTTGAGAACCACATAGGGAACCAATAATAGGTTCTCTAATTATTGAAGGGCAACTTGATTATGTCATAAAATAGGATGAAACAACAAGTAGATTGACATCACAATGAAAGGGAATTTGAAGTGGGGGATTGGGTAATTCTAAGGCTACAACCATACAAACAGATGTCCCTCAAGAAAAAAAATAAGGACAATAAATTAAAACCCAAATAATATGGCCCTATAAGGTTTTTCAAAGTATTGGAAGTATGGCTTACAAATGGGAATTGCCTCCATATTCACATGTACATCTAGTCTTCCATGTTTCTTTCTTAAATAAGGTAATAGGAAACAAGATCCCAGTCCAAATAATTTTACCAGAGATTGATGAAGAATAGGAAATATTACTAGAACCAAAAACAATCCTTGAAATAAATAATAAGCAGTTGAGAAATCAAGAAATTATTGAGTACCTTGTCAAATGGAAGAACCTACCAATGGAAGAGGCAACATGGGAATACCTACCACTTCATACAAAAACATTTGTGGTTATTCAAGTGTTGAGGAAAACACCTTTTTGAATAGGAGGGGCATGTTAATCCCTAGACAAGCCCCATGTTATGTATAAAACCACTTATTAAGCACTAGATATTGAATTATTACATTTCTAGTGTTATGTTTGTATGTCGACTAGAACTCTTCATTTCACCCTTTCATTACAAGTGTATCCTTTTTGTCCTATACATGTGCCAAGGAGATGTAGTCTTAGGATAATATTATCTCATCACATATTGTATTATGAATTGGATGTATTGTAAAAGGAGGTTTTCCCCTTGAGGTGGACTGTATTCATCAATTTTTTATCATTTTTAAGGCGTTGGATCATAATAAATACCTTGAGGAAATAATACAAATTATCAAAGAGACAATCATAGTAGCAGCTAAAGAAGAAGAATAAATTAAGAAGACCCAAAAATATGTTGAATCTGAAAGGAAGAGGGATGAGTTCAAAGTATAATAGGTTGTGGGAGAAGAATAAGGACTAGTGGAGTAATATAAATCCAATAGTTATCAAATTCTAGAGTTCATCAAATATGCCTTTAATGTGAAAAATGTATTGAACATGGTGCACCAGAAATTCTATAATAGAATGAAAAATCTATAGACATTAGGGGAGGACATATCATAAGTTATGAAATATGTCCAAGCATGAGAACTAGATTACTAACACGATGAGTTGTAGTTTGACCAAGTGAAATATTTGAAAGTTTCACTTAAATAAATTCCCTTAGAAGTTCTTATTGTTATTGCACAAGCCTTGCAAGAAATCGAGTTTGATATGAAATAGTGGAAGAAAAAATATTATTATTCTCTCCAAGGGATTACCTATGAGGTCAATGGCTATGTTAAGATATGGTGTCTCATAGAGAAAATGGTATATAACTGCCACTTCCCTTCTTTTGGACCCAGGAATAATTTATTTCCACGAGCACATGTGTCTAAATATTTGGAAATATTTATTGGAATCAATTGGAAGGATATGAAATATCTCCCTAGTATTAATGAAGCAACCATTCAAATATTTATTGAACCTCCTACTAGGAACATAACACTAATTGATATTATATTTCCTAAAATGGAGAAATATGAAAAAAGGACAAGTTAGAGAATTAAATCATATAGAGCCTCCCTCTAATAGCTTTCCTTTTCTAATGGGGAAACACTTAGCTTGAATTTTGAGGCGTGGGTGGCCTTTGTAAGAAAATGGAGAAGAGAAAGGGAAGAATATTCCTTGAGACAAATAGGAAGTTATCTTATAGAGGAGGATTCAAATACCCCTTCAAATAGCCCTAAAGGGAAAGATCAAAACAATGTAGAAGGTCAAAATAGTGAAAGGGAGTTGAATACTTTGAGGGAGAAGAAAACAAAGTGATGAATTCGATAAATATGATGAATTTAACTGTATAATAGATTTTTGCTTGAGTTTTTAAATTGCTTTAAACATTAATTGAGAAGCCAATTGGAAACTTTTTGGAGATTTGTTTTGGCATATGTGTGGTGTGGGAATAAGTCCTTGCTTGTTGTGATGGAATGTTTGTGAGATTATTTACTTTTGTTGTATACTATTCTCATTCATTAGTGATGACTTCTTACTGATATGTTTCAAAGTGTTGCTAGTTGTGAATATGAAATGGTTACTTGTCATTAAAATGAGGCTAAGATGATTTTAAGATTGGTCATGTTTTTCATGATTTAATCATGATTTCTACAATAAACTACTTTATGTTTTAATGGTTGAAATGTTTACTTATTTCATGTTCATTTTCTATTCTCACATCCTGTCTAGGTTCTTAGATTAGGACTTCATTATATTATTAGTTTGAGGACTACATTTTATGATTTATTCACCCGAGATTAAAGCTCATCCTTTCATTTGATATATGGGCCAACACACAAGAGGAGGTTGCTATATCAAACATATAAAAGGTTAATTGGGCTTTATCTCTAGGAAAAATCCCTTAGTTTGGCATAGGACATTTGTCAGTGTCAAAATTTTGGCGCTAAAAATAATGCATGAAATTCCCTTGTATGGTTGATCAATATGGTATAATTTACCAACCACATGTTTACTCTCACAAAAGGAGATATCAACTAACAAACCAATCTCACTTGGAGAGTGAGAAGAGACCCAGGCCTAAACCATATTTCCAAGACCATGAGTTAGAAATAGAAGGTCTAAAGCCATCCCAATCAGAAACTCATTAGGAACTTGAATCAAAAGCCCCCTTTTCTATTCCATTATCTAATGTCCAAGCTCTAATATTTATAACCAGAGAATACAGTTGAGAAATTGGGTGAAAAGTTCCTTTATTACAGTAGTTACTCAATAGCATTGAAACTCACCAAAATATTGTATAGAAAAATCATGAAGTTATAGTCTTAACCCTGGATGAATTGGTTTCCTTTCTTTGG
>ML846466.1:0-35639 GCA_009831015.1 Picea engelmannii
CTTGGGAATTGGTTCCAAGACCAAAGGATAAAAATGTGATCGACACAAAGTGAGTATACATGAATAAATTGAACGAAGATGGATAGGTTACAAGGAACAAATCTAGATTGGTATGTAAAGAATATGCACAGGTTGAAGCATTTAACTTTGAAGAGACATTTACCCTAGTTACCAGAATGGAAGCAATCAAATTTCTCTTAGCTTATGCATGCTCCAAAATATTAAAGTGTATCAGATTGACGTAAAATCATATTTTCTGAATGGGGAACTTGAAGAAGAAGTCTACATTGAACAACTAGAATGATTTTAGTTGTCAGAAAATGCAGACGATGTGTGAAAATTAAATAAGGCCTTGTATGGTCTAAAAGAGGCTCCTAGAGCATGGTACTCTAGACTGGATAAATATCTACAACATGCATGGTTCAGAAAAGGAAGTGCAGACATCAACCTCTGCATCAAGGAAAGTCAAGGTAATATTTTATTAATTGAAGTTTATGTTGATGATATTATTTTTGGTAGTGATGATGATAGGTTATTCCATAAATTTGCAAAGGATATGCAGAATGAATTTGAAATGTCATTACTTGGAGAACTATCCTTCTTTCTGGGATTTCAGATATGTCAAGGAAACTAAGGAATTTTTATTTCTAAAACCAAGTATATCAGAGAAATGCTAAAGAGTTTCGGAATGGAAGATTGCAAACCAGTTGTCAATCCCATGCAAACCAATTGCAAGTTAAGAAAATATGATGATTCAAAGTCTACAAATCAGAGGCAATACAGGTCAATGATTGGAAGCCTACTCTATGTGACAGCATCTAGGCCATATGTAATGCATGTAGTTGGACAAGTGGCATGATTTAAAGTAGCACCAAAGGAATCACATGTATTAGCAGTGAAGATAATTTTCAAATATCTCAAAGGAACATAAGAGTTTGGATTATGGTATCCAAAAGGAAATGATCTATCTCTTATTTCGTACACAGATGAAAATTGGGCAGGTTGTATTGATGATCGACGAAGCACCAATGGAGCAGCGTTCTACTTGGCTGGGTGTTTAGTATCATGTATAAGCAACAAATAATCATTAGTATCTCTATCTACAACTGAGGTAGAGTATATTGCAGCATCAACATGTTGTACATAGGTTCTTTGGATAAAACAAACTTTGACAGATATAAAGGTTGATTATGATGAGCCCATTCCAATCTATTGTGATAATGCAAGTGCCATCATTATCTCAAAGATCCCGGTGTTGCACTCCAAGACAAAGAACATTCCAATCAAGTATCACTTTCTATGAGAATAGGTTGCATAAAAGAACATCAGAGTTGAGTATGTGGGCACAAAAGAACAAGTGACAAACATCTTTACAAAACCACTTCCATAAGAAGCCTTTGAGTATCTTCACCAAAGACTTGGAGTTATTTCTACTCCCAAATCAATGATTTTGAATGATTATCTTATATGTCTTAGATGTACACGAGAAAGCACCATAAAGAGGACAGTTCAGTCAGGGGGAGCAACCCAAGATGGAAATATACCTTTTCCATTGATGACAAAGGGGGAGAGATTCGTCAGATGTAGAGGAGAGAGGAATGGTTCGACGGGGAGAAATGGTCACAGAGATGCAAAGGACAGAGGCATGTTTCTAGGGAGAGCATGAGTGATATGAATTCAGTATTGCATGACATAATTTCAGTATTGCATCAGAGTGTTGATTAAGGTTGGTTGTCATTGATGTCGGGTAAAAACATCATAACTTCTTCATAAAAGATAAAAAATTAGTAAGACCAAAGGTGTTGGTTAGAGTGCAGTCTGTAGTATGTTGTGTAAAATTTTCATATCGATTCAACAAATATTTTGTGCGGGGCACGCTCTACAAGGTCGCTCTCTAGAATAATCCATAATTCAGCAAGGTATGCCATTTTTTCTATAAATCCTTTTCTGAGAGGTTCCAAGTAGTGACACCTGGAGGAATTTCATAAAACATGTTAGAACATAAACTTGTCAGGGTCTTGTGAGTCTTATTTTTTTACCTAGGTCTGTAATTTTGCCTGTTTCTCTCCTTTTGCAGACTCAATCGTAAGTTTTCCTTTTGGCTCATAGTTTTCAACTGCTTGTCTTCACCTATTTGATACACTTGTTTTTCCTAAGCAGCTTGCCTGAGAAATATCGACCCTTAGCTTTAATGTTTTCCCTAAGTCCGATCACCCCTTTTTTTTCCTCTACCATTGATCCTTTTGTTTTGTCGAGCCCTCAGCAAGTCATCAGAACTCATGAAATGTGAAATCACGATAAAATCATAGTCGTTGATCAAAGAAGAGAGCAGTACTGTTGGATCATCTTTTTGCGATTTCGCGAATCGGGAAAGTAAGAGAAAAGAGTTTTGAGGATTCGTGAAGCGCGATGTCCTGAAGTGTCGATGTTGTCTGGGCTGTTCGATCAAAGGGGACGTGTGTCACCTTCTCTAAGAATCGTGATTTCGACACTCAGAGGTTCGAGTATAGAATGCAACATGAGTTCGTGAAACAAAAAAATGTGATGCGCCTAAGATAAGCACGAGGTCATGGCTCGAGGTCATGTGGGGCAAGTAAAGGAGCTACACCAAGGATTAAAATGCCAGAGTTAGTCACCGAGAAAGATATGCATGGCCTAAAGGTGCCATAATTGAATCAAAGGAGTCATGAGCTTGCCTGAAACATTCATGGGTGCCAAGTCTCGCCTTGATCCCTATGAAAGAAGTTAATGAAAATGGGGAAGGTGGTTGAAACCTTGTTTCACCACATAAATGGAAAGCATGAAAATTTGGCTGTGGAGGGTAGACTGGTAGCCGAGAGTTCCCTTATCATGAATTTCCCTATGAAGCCCATACCGATCTGATCTTGCATCTGACATAGTAGTGCAAGTGCAGCCTGAAATAAGAAGATGCAGACGCCAAGCCTTGAATGCATGACCAGATTGTGTTTCTATAGGGAGAAATTTTCTTTGAGTATATATATACTCAGTTTTTATATTTTGTAATGGTCGATGGTAGAGCAAAGCTCCTGATTTGTAAATTTTTAATGAACACTCTGGTTCTCTGGTTATGCTTTGTAATCTGAGATTTCTTTTTTAATGAAAGTCAGCTTTCTTTCTCCCTCTTGTTTCCCTCTGATACTGAAACATTTCATGGTTGACTGATTCGCTTGAATTATTGTGACTGCATTATGATGAATGTTTGATTATAGTGTTGTTATAATTTCTTTCAGTTCCTTTGAAATTTGTATTCAGGAAGACCTTGTGTTTAAGTTTTTCTTCCTTAGGCTGCTGGAAAGCCTAATGTTCACGATAGACCTATACATTCTTCACATAAGTCTTCCTCCTACTCACCCTTACTACAACCTATTGACTGAAGTTAAACCAGACCTCACCTTCTTGTGCATATGAGTCCAGTCTTCTGAGTTAAGATGATATTTTTCTTGATATTGCGCCCATTTGACCTTTTTTATAACCAACCTGTCACATAAAACATTGATGGGTATGGGACTTACCTCTACAACAATCCAGAGGTGAATTTTTGTGCTAACATTTATGGCACCATTGTCGTGGATGAAATTGAAGATTTTCCCTGGGATCGAACGACAAAGATTAGTAGTTCTGAAGGTGCATCAAAACTTAGTACATCAAAGATTGCAACTGTGCACCTGGCGACTCCACTGTGATGACTCCAGTGATATGAATCCACTGGCGAATCCATTGTTTTAGCTATGGCTTCTAGAGGAAGACACAAAAGGTCTACTCCATAGCTACCTTTAGCAACACCTGAAGCTGACCCAGAGAAAATTTTCAGAAATGGAAAGGCCCCTCAAGAAGGTACTTCTTCTATTGAACCAGGTATTTATGATGTTTTCACTATCTTCCTTTAGAAACTCTGATATCTTCTTTTCATTATCCTATTATACTGGCTATTAGAGTTGCCCAAAGTTTAAAGTTTGGGAGTGTTCCTGTTGAGTTTTAGCCTCATGGTATGGGTTTGTAGGAAGAAATACGTGTCACTCCTCTCTCCCCTGAAGTTGCAGCTTGGTCTAGACCCTAGACCTCGAAAGATTTCCCTACTCTAGGTTTTATTACTCCTCCTCCTGTTAGAGTTACTGGTTTTACAAAAAGGGAAACTCCCATTCCCTCAAGCCTTGCATGCTTTTCTTCAAATCCTCTATTGTTTCCCTTTCCTCCCGGAAGCTTAGTTCCAGTCTTCCCTTCTCAAACCCCTTCCCCTCCTATTTCTCCTCCACCTATTATCCCTATGGCAGGTGCCAATCCCCTTAGAAACATAATAGATGCCATAGTGGCTGCAAGATATTCCCCTCTAGTCCTACCTCATCCCATGAACACTCTTCCTGCTGGAGATTACCTAAACTATGTGCCTAAGTTCACAGGAGAGGAAGAAAAAACCACTAAAGAACACCTTGTTTCCTTATACAGTTGTGCATACAATCTGAACATCGAGAATGAAGATGTCTGGATGAGAGTCTTTGTCCAGAGCCTTGATGGTGAGTTTAGGAAATGGTTTAGGGGATTGACCCCTGGATCTCTTGATGGTATTGAAGCCTTAGATGATGTTTTCATGAGGAAATGGTGGGATAAAAAATATTTTATGTATTATATCACCGAGTTTGGGTCCCTGAAGAGAAAATAGGGAGCATCTGTCTCTGACTTCTCCAAAAGATTCAACAAAATGTAGAATAAAATCCTTGCTAAGATAAAGCCTATAGAAGCCTCTGCCAAAATCACTTATGCTAGTGTTTTTTACCCCGATTTCTGCCTCTTGTTAAGGGAAAGAAGAGCTACCTCCTTGGCTCTTATGCAAGATGCAACCCTGGAAGTAGAATCCAATGTGTTAGAAGTTGACAGAATTAGAAATAAAGATGACAGAGATATTGGAAGGGGGATATCTGAGGCCTCAACATCTGGTTCTTCTACATCTCACCCTCAATTAGATGAATTGACCCATATGGTTAAGACCTTGTCTACAGAAATGGAGAAGATGAAATTTGAAGGGAAGCAAGGTTATAAGAATATCCAAAATGATGATAACAGACCCAACTTTAGAAGACCAAACAATGCCCCTCAAATACTCCCGAGAGAGCCCAGAAATAGGGATAGGGATGATCAAAATATCCAAACCCCTCTCCAAAATAACCTTGTCGCTGATGAAGAAAGGGAGGAAGAAGAGATTGATCCTGAAATCCATTGTCTTGGAGACACTCCCCCATTTCCCCATTTGACTCAATTTTCATACGAGGAATCCCTCATGAACAGTCAAATAAATGAGCTAAGTAAAGGTGAGAAGGCTAACATCAGTCCCAATAAATACAATCTTAGGTATAAGAATAAATAAGGGAAGTTTGACATCCCTGAGTAGCCTCCCAGAGTAGAAAATCCTGCCAAAGATTCAACAAACAACAACAAAGAAAGGAAATCTCATAACCCCTTACTGATACCCAAAGAACCTATCCCATAAGTGAGAGAAACTCTAAAGCCCCCCCACTCTTTCAACTTTGAGCTTGAAATTCAGAAAATCATAATCCGCATACCCCTTTTAGAGGTGGTCAAGCATGAAGATTTCAAAATAATCCTCTCTAAACTGTTGTTGCTTGAACCCCCAAGTCATCCCACAGAATCAATCAACCTGCAAGATGAAAAGCCAACAGTCATCCTGGGTCCTATGATAGAAGATAGAGATGATTCATACCCTCCCTTCTATACATCCCTGAATATACATGATAAGGTGTCGCATAATTATCTGATGAATTCAGGGGTGTATCATAATCTCATGCCCAAAATTGTCATGGAAGAACTAGGAATAGAGATCACAAAAGCATACCATGACTTGTATTCCTTTGACTTTATGAAAGAATAGTGTCTTGGGGTCATCAAAGATTTGGTTGTGACCTTGTTTCAGTAGCCCATGATGAATGTTGTCATGGATATTGTAGTGGCTGATGTTCCCCCCAAGTTTGGCATGCTCTTGTCAAGGTCTTGGATAAAAATACTTGGGGGAACCTCCCAGATGGAACTCACATATGCTACCATTCCAGTGTTCGCAGGGGGGAGCATAGGAGACGATACAGAGAAGCTCATTTGGCCTACATCATTAGTGATGAAGTGAACCCCACCAATCATCCTATATTTTCCCTTGACACTGATCTGGGATCCAGCTTATTGCATCTCACCAATACCCCTGAACCTCCTCTCAAGATTACCAATAATGTGGGAGAGTATGAGGCTCTTGTTTTGGGTTTGAGGGTTGCGAAAGACATGGGAATTGAAGAGCTAGTAGTATTTGGATATGTTGAACTAATTGTTCACTGGGTCAAAAATGTTTATCAAGCCAAACACCCTCGGCTCATAAATTATAGAAATGAAGTGTGGGATCCGGTCGACAACTTCTTCTCAGCCTTCAACATTTCATTTATTCCAATAGAGGAAAATACTATGGCTGATTCTTTGGCCATTTCAGTGAGCCAGTTCAGGGTCCCACTGCCACCTAAGATTAGGTATGATGTTGAGATTAGATATAGGCCCTTTATACCTGATAATATCAAGCATTGGAAGGTGTTTGAGGATGATATTGAAATCATAAGATTTCTTGAATCGTTTGATGAGTTCTTTGCATTACACATTGATCAGAAGCATGATTCAGAAGGTGACCCTCCCCCTAAAGTATTTTTGAATAAAATTTCTAATCACCATATTGTTCAGCTACCTAACAACCACATTCCAAAGGGAATAGTTCCTTTAGAAATATTGTTCTATGGGAACGATGTGTTGTTAAAGTTTAAAATCCCAACTAAGGATGTTGAGGTATCTGAGTGAAGTATTGACACATAGGAGGATCCGAAATTTGTCAAGTTGTCAAGTAGCCTGTCAAGGGAGCAGAGGGTCGAGTATGATGAGTTGTTTAAAGAATCCGCTGATGTGTTTTCTTGTATCTATGAATACCTCATAACATACGACACGACCCTCATTGAGAATAAGATTCCATTGAGAGATGAGGCCAAACCATTTAGGAAGAAATTAAGAAAAATAAATCCTATGCTATTGCATATTATGGAAAGGGAGATAAAGAAGTTGTTGGATGCCTAAATCATTGTCCCTTTGAGATATTCTAAATGGGTAGCCAACCTGGTCCCGGTGAGAAAGAAAAATGGAGAAATCAGACTGTTTGTTGATTTCATAAATCTGAACAGAAGCTCTAAGAAGGACAATTACCCTTTGCCAAAGATGGAACACATGTTGCAGAAGGTGACAAGCACATCCAAGATTTCCATGATTTATGGATTTTCTGGCTACAATCATATCTCTGTCCAACCTGAGGATAGAGAAAGGACAACGTTCACCACTCCTTGGGGCACATTCATGTATGCCAAAATTTCATTTGGATTGATGAACACAGGAGCTACCTTCCAATGAGCCATGGACATCACATTCATTGGAGAAAGAGATAAATGTGCGGTCATCTATCTAGATGACATAACAATCTTCTCCAGATATGATAAAAAACATTGTCAACATATGAGAAAGGTCTTCTCGAAATGCAGAAGGTTTAGTCTCTCCCTAAATCCCAAGAAGTCTTTATTTCATATGCATGAAGAACAATTGTTGGGACACATTGTATCAGCCGAGGGGGTCAAGATCGATCCAAGAAGGGTGGAAGCTATTCAATCCTTGTCACTTCTGAGGTCCAAGAAGGATTTTTAGTCTTTCCTAGGAAAAAATAATTTTCTAGGAATGTTTGTTCTAAATTTTGTTGAATTGGTGAAGCATATCACCGCCATGCTCAGGAAAGGGAATGAAGTAAAATGGACTATTGATCCTAGAGAATCCTTCAACCAAATAAAAAAGGCACTGACTGAGGCACCTGTGTTGATCATTCTTGATTACTCCAAATATTTTATGATTTTTTGTTTTACTTCTTTTGATACAGTGGCAGTTGTTTTATTGTTGCAAAATGTTGAAGGGCTGGAGCAACCTATTTCATTTTTCAGCAGAGCACTAAGAGACGTAGAGGTCAAATATGATATCATGGAGAAGCAGGCCTATGCCTTAGTGAAGGCTCTCAAATATTTTAGAGTCTATGCTCTTCATTCAAAAATCATTGTGTATGTTCCTTCAGCTTATGTGAAGGACATTCTCATTCATCCTAACATAGACGGGAGAAGGAGCAAGTGGATTTCTAAAATCCTTGAATTTGATCTATAAATAAAACCTACCAAGCTAGTTAAAGGTGAAGGTTTATCCAAGTTGTTGGCTAGATCTAATTGTAAAGATTTGGGGGTTCACTTCATAAACACTTGCTCAGAAAACCATCTGGCTGAAGCATTTGATAAAAGTCCTTGGGATAGACCTCCATTAGTAGAATGCACCTGGTACAAAGATATTATATATTTTCTACAGGAGTTAAGGCCCCCTGAAGATATGGGAAAGAGTAAGGCCAGGGCTTTAAAACTCAAATAAATCAAATATTTCCTTATTGACCAGGTCTTGTATTGGAAGGAACCTCTAGGAGTGCTTCTGAGATGTTTAGACCCATAAGAGGCCCAAAGGATTATGTTTGATTTTCATGGAAGCCTATGTGAGGGACACCATTTATGGAAAACCACGACCTATAAAATTCTTAGGGTTGGGTATTACTAGCCTTCTGTATTCATTGATGTCTGTGTGAGAATCAGAGCTTGCATCAATTGCCAGAATTTCTCCGGGAAGCAACAACTCAAGCCTCTGCCACTTAAGCCTGTAGCAGCTTCAAGACCTTTCCAATAGTGGGGTCTTGACTTCATTAGGGAAATTTATCCTTCTTTAAGAAATCAACATAGATGGATCTTGACTACAACAGATTACTTCACCAAGTGGATAGAGGATATCCCCACTAGGAATTCTTCCCATAGGGTGATAATTGGTTTTCTGGAGGATATTATAGTAAGGTTTGGTTGCCTAACCAGAATCGTCACTAACAATGCTGCCTACTTTAAGGCTAAACCACTGATCAATTTTTGTGAGCAATTAAGGATGGCATTGATCCACTCTACCCCCTACTACCCCTAAGGAAATGGATTAGAAGAATCCTCTAACAAAATCTTGGTAAAGATCATCAAAAGACTGTTAGAGGATAACAAGAAAGCATGGGATTCAAAGCTCAAATTTTCTTTGTGGGCTGATAGAGTGACAACAAAGTGATCTCTGGGCATCTCTCCTTTCTAGTGTGTATATGGGATTGAAGTAGTTTTTCCTTCTCATCTCTCCTTGCCTGTGGTGAAGTTCTTCCAATACTCCCAGAAAGAGCCTGATGACATGATCAGGAGGATTCATCAGCGGATAGAAGTGCAATAGACTAGAGAGTAGATAAAGGGAAGAGTACATGACCATCAACGAAGGATCAAGCAGGATTTTGACAGGAATAATAGTAAGGAGGATTTCCATCTCAGAGATCTGGTACTCAAATGGGATGTGCCCAGACAGGACAAGGGAAAGCATGGAAAATTTGAATCCCTTTGGATCGGCCCCTTCCAAATCTCTGAAAATTTCCCAAATAACACTTACAGGTTGAAGAATTTGGAGGGAGACGAAGTTTTTGGTGGCCCTATAAATGGGCACTTCCTGAAAAATATGTTTGTTTGAATCCACAGTCGGTGCCTCACCATTGTAAATACCGTTCATGTTTTATGTTTAATTTTTTTTTAATAGAAGACTCCACAACCCAACACTAAGGCACTGAAGCTGCAGAAACATTTCTTACAGCCTCACAGGGATGACTCTATCCCCCATGGAGCCTAATGTTAGCACATAAACTTGTCATGGTCTTGTGAGTCTGATTTTTCTACCTAGGTCTATAATTTTGCGTGTTTGTCTTCTTTTGCAGACTCGATCGTAAGTTTTCCTTTCAGCTCATAGTTTTCAATTGTTTGTCTTCACCCATTTGATATACTTGTTTTTCCCTAGCAGCTTGCCTGAGAAATATTGGCCCTTAGCCTTCATGTTTTCCCTAAGGCCGATCACCCTTATTTTTTCCTCTGCAACTGATCCTTTTGTTTTCCCGAGCCCTCAGCAAGTCATCAGAACTCGCGAAATGCAAAATCGTGATAAGATCATAGCCATTGATCAAAGAAGAGAGTTGGACCGTTGGATCAAACTTTCGTGATTTCATGAGTCAGGAAAGTAAGAGGGAAGAGTTTTGAAGATTCGCAAAGCATGATGTCCTGAAGTGTTGATGTCGTTTGGGATGTTCGATCAAAGGGGACATGTTTCACCTGATCTGAGCGTTGTGATTTCGAGACTCAGAGGTTCAAGTATAGAGCGCAGCATGAGCGTTGTGATTTCGAGACTCAGAGGTTCAAGTATAGAGCGCAGCATGAGTTCGCAAAACACAAAATCGCGATGCACCTAAGACAGGCACGAGGTGATGGCCCAAGGTCACGCAAGGAAAGGAAAAGAGTTGCGCAAAGGAGTAAAACACCTGAGTCGATCACTGAGAAAGATCTACATGGCCTCGGGGCACAATCATTGTCTCAAAGGAGTCGTGAGCCTGCCTGGAACATTAATGGGTGTCAGTTCACCCCTTGATCCATATGAAAGAAGTTAATGAAAATGCGGTAGGTGGTTGAAACCTCGTTTCACCACATAAATGGAAAGCATAAAAACATGACCGTGGAGGGTAGACTGTCAGCCGAAAGTTCTCTTGTCATGAATTTTCCTTTGAATCCGATATTGATCTGCTCTTGTGTCTGACAGAGGAGTGCAAGTGCAGCCTAACAAAAGAAGTTGCAGACACCAAGCCTTGAATACATGACTAGAGTGTATTTCTGTAGGGAGAAAGTTGCTTTGAGTATATATACTCATTTTTTATATTTTGTAATGGTCGATGGTAGAGAAAATCTCCTGATTTGTAAAGTTTTAATGAACACTCTGGTTCTCTGGTTATGCTTTGTAATCTGAGATTTCTTATTTCATGAAAGTCAACTTTCTTGCTCCCTCTTGTTTCCCTTTGATACTAAAAGAGTTCATGGTTGACCGATTCACTTGAATTATTGTGACTGCATTATGATGAAATTTTGATTATAGTGATGTTATAATTTCTTTTAGTTCCTTTGAAATTTGAATTCAGGAAGACCTTGTGTTTAAGTTTTTCTTCATTAGGCTGCTAGAAAGCCTAATGTTCATAGCAGACCTCTAAATTCTTCACTGACGTTTTCCTCCTACCTACTGATGGAATTTAAACTAGACCTCACCTTCTTGTGCATATCAGTCCATTCTTTTGAGTTAAGATGATATTTTCTTGAGATTGTGCCCATTTGACCTTTTTTATAACCAACCTATGACATAAAACATTGATGGGTATCGGGCTTACCTCTACAGAAATCCAGAGGTGACTTATGGTGCTAAAAAAACACACTGAAGAATAGTGTATATCATTTTTGGATATTTATTCATTACAGGTACATAGTTATGATTATTTCAAGTTAGGTTTGTTGACTAATCCAAAAATAGTCATGTGAGACTAAAGAAAAGTTTGATGAAAATGCTAGTCTCTTGTTGTTAAAGATAAGGAAGGTATACAAGTATGTGATCATATACACCAGGCCTATTACAGAGTTACAAATCATTTTTGGATGATGATATTGATGAGGGATTTTGGTTGAGATACATGTTAGGTACATGGTTGAGACAAGTAGTTGATGAGTTGGCACATACATGAGGTCTATAGTTGATGATGTTGGTACATATTGATGACTCATAGTTGATGAGTAGTTGACACATGATTGGTACATACTTGGTACATGGTTGGATGCACTTGTTTATCGTACAGGTTGATTACAACTTGTTTTTTGCAGGTTGGTGCATGGTTGATGAACTTGTTTATGGTACAGGTTGAATACAGGTTGAGGTACAGGTTGATGCATGGTTGATGCATGGTTCATGTTTATTGGTACAAGTTTACAATGGTATATCTCACAGTGATAGTGTGACAGTAGTTCCATCATTCTACTTCTACTTCAGGGCAGTTGGATGGGGCAAGGACAGGTGGTTCTAGCCACCTTCCGGTTGTATCCGGAGAACATAGGAGGTTGTAGCCAGGGAATAAGCGATTTGGAGCCTCCTTCAGGTTGTAGCCTGACAAATAAGGGGGTTGGAGCCTCCTTTCAGTTACAACTTGAAAACAAAGGAAGTTGGCGATTCCAATGAATGTAATTCTTAAAGACATATAAGAAAAAACATTCTGTGGCTTTCTCCCTCATTGGGTTTCCACGTAAAACACTAGTGTACTGTGTATGTGTATTATTGTTTATTTTTTCATTTCTTATTTACTCTGCAGTTATTGGATGATAATGCTACATTGATATAACACTTGTATTATATGGTTAAAAGGGATTAAATTGCTCTATTATTGATTCACCCCCTCTCTTAGTAATCCAACACATGTTTGGGAACCGAGTAAATGCATCCCATAGGCTTCTATGGCTCCAAGGTATGTGGTACACTTTGCCAGAGTAGGGGAACACACATAATTTATGAAATATCATGTTTGGATAGGTAGGTTCTTAAGGTTATGGCCCTCAGGATGAGACTTGATCAAATGGATCAGGATCTAGTGGAATCCCAAGGGTCAATCTAACCTTCAACTATAATGGACCTTACTTATTCAACTATGCAAGGTTGTACTTAAGGTTCTGGACCGATCGCTTCAGCCCAAAACAAGAGGATTTCTCTTATGCCTTGGTATGGAGTACACTTTATTCACTCCCGTAAGAATTCTGGCTTGAGGAAATTCCCATTGGCATTGGAAATACCCTTGATTCCTATGTCAAATCATCAGAGGAAACACACCAAAGAAGGTATACCTCATATGCCCAAATACATGTCTATATGAATATTTTCAGGGCATTGTCTAGATCTCTAACCCTAGGATACCAGGATGAGGAATGGGCTCAAACCATTGACTATGACCATATCCCCTTTCGATGTCGTAAATTCCATGAGCATGGTCACCTATTCAGGGACTTCCCCTTGAATGCTCCTCAATGCTTGAAAGAGGAAAATCAGGAAAAACCAAAAGACAATTTTACTCATGTCAAAGGGAGGAAGAAGCCAAATAAAAAAAAATTTACCTCAGGGAAAGGCAAGAAGTTGTCCATGATTAACTCCTTTGAAGTCCTAAATTAGCTTTCGGATTCCCAGGAGGTGGAAAATTGACATCAATTTCCAGGAAAAGACAACACCAGAGGCAAAGCTAAAAATATTCCAGAGCCAGTACCAGAACAAATCATTGAAAAAAAAAAACTCATAACAACTTGAGGATGATCAAGTCACATAGGACGGTGGGGAAATGTACATGATAATAGATGAAGGAATTAGTATAAATATTTCAAGAGAGGATATAGGAGGCTTATCACAAGAAATAAAAACAAACCCTTCCTCTAGAGAAATTATGTACTTGGTACAAAAGGGCTACGTAAATGAAACTGTGGGGGAAACCTCCAGGACTTGGGGAGGGATTGGGTTTCATTCAGATCCTTGAAAAGATATTCAGAAAATTCCAAAAGAAGGAAAAATAAGAAGAAAGAAATCATCCAAGAAGCTCATTTGTGAAGTAGGTAGCTTTATGATCAACTTGGGGTAGGTCCAAAAGATCACCAAGGGATTCTTCAACTACCCTCCTCCACCTACCTCATGAATATTATTTCATGGAATATTAGAGGCATTAATGGAAGAACCAACCAGAGAGTTATACAAAACTGTATCATGGAAGAGAATGTAGACATATTACTATTGCAACTTCTGTAACGCCTTTGATCTCTAGATCAATACTCAAAAGTTCTCTTTCTATCATTATGGAGTAGATCTCAATGTTTTGAGAATGGTGTCCTCTATCCTTCCCTGTAATCTTAGTGAGCTCTCGGAGGGTTTTAAATACCTGGGTTTTTATTTAAAAATCAGCAGGTATAAAACAACAGATTGCCTATGGCTGTTGGAGAAATACACCAAGAATATCAACCATTGGAGTGTGTGTTGTCTGTCTTTAGGAGGGCACCTAATTTTGACAAAAGAGGTCCTGGAGATTCAATCCATCTATTGGATGGCAATGGATAATTTTCCTTCATCAATTTACAAACAAATCTGCCAATCTACATTTGGTTTTCTTTGGTCAGGATGCTGGAAAAAAAATAAGAGCTTTCATCTTTGTAATTGAAAACTTATTTGTAGGCCCAAGCACCTCGGTGGATGGGGCCTGTGTAATTTATCCAGCTTTAGCAGTGCTATGGAAGAAAACAACCTTTGGAGGGTTCTCTTGAAGGAGGGACTATGGCAGTGTGTCATCAAAGAAAAATATTTCCCCTCCATCTCAGTTGTTAAATGGCTGCGAACTGTGGATATCAAAAAAGAACAAGGCTCCCAGACATGGAGGTACCTACTAAAATCTCTCCCTCTCCTTTTGAATTGGATAGTGTGGAGTCCAGGGAATGGTCACTCTATTCTGATAAGAAAAGACAACATTTTGGGTATGGGAAGTGGGGTGCTCCTATCTAAAGATCTAATCAACATCATCAACAGGAAAGGATTTCACTGTTTATCTTAGGTGCAGGGGGAAGCACATGCTAGCAGTATTACTTAAAACTGGAAATCAAGTGACTAATTGGGTTTGGCCGGGCTCATGAACATCGAATGGTCTCTATATCGCCGCACTCTTATCAACAATGGTATTCACTTACAGGAGAAAGTAGACATCCTCAAATGGATAGGGGGAGTTTGGTTTGGGCACATCATTGTCAAAAACATTTACTTAGCTGTTGAAAATAGAAAGTGGAATGAGAAGTTAGATAGTTGGAAAAAATCTCTGTGGAACTGGAACTGTCCCTTAAAAATTAAGTTGTTTACCTTGCTTACGGTGGAGAAAAAAATCCTCTCCTGGGAGAATTTACAACGTAGAGGTTTCAATGGCCTAGGTATTTGTAATTTATGCAATATGCAGACAGAATCTATGCATCACCTATTCATGGAATGTGCATTCATGTTGGAAGTATGGAGAATCATAAAATTTGTTTATAACTTTACGGGAAACTAGATAGGAATGATTTTAAATTTGTATGAGTGCTTCAAGCAATGGTCATTTTCGAAAAATAATTTTCCTACCTTACCATCTCTGATCTGTTGTTTTATTTGGAATGAATGAAATCATTCAATATTTGAAGATATATTTCCCTCCCTAAAGAAGGTTATCCACCTCACCACTATTTAATTAAGGGATAACTTTCAACAATCGAAAGTTAAGTTAAGAAGACCAAAGCCCTTACAGACAGACTGGTGTGAAATTTTTGGCTGGTTTGATGGTGCGGTTGTTTCAACAAGTACAAATAGTGGTGTCAGTGGTGTGTTAGAAGTTAATGAACATTGTAGGTATAAGTGGCTTCTTAATTGCAACCCAGGTACAAACACTCGCATGGAGCTGCTCGGGGCTTGGGCCTTGCTAACTGTGGCTTCTAGGCGTTCTATTCAGTCACTACAAGTAATGGGAGATTCAAAAATAGTTATCAACTGGTTGAGGGGTAAAGGAAGGCTTCAGGTCATTTCTCTGGATTGCTGGAAAGACAATTTAACAAAATTAATCTCCTCATTCCAAAAGGTATCTTTCTCTCATGTTTATTGATAAGATATTCAAATGGCTGACAGCCTCTCCAAGCTGGCGCTAACTGTGGATCCAGGGAAGTTGATCTTTTATTAGTGTATTAAGGTGCATGAAGGCCCTCAAAAGTTTCTAAATATTTTTTAGTTTCCCCTGTAAGTTATCTGGTGGTCTCCTGAGTCCCTCTCTGTGGTTCTGTTACCCTGTTATGACTTTCTATTTTGTTGTTTTTTCGTGGAAATCGAAAACGTGATCTCTCTCGGTAGAGATACAGTGAGATGGTTTTTTGAATGCCTTGTAATTCTCATGTTGGGAGGTCAGTCAATGCCAATAGATCTTCATTCTGGTTATGTTTTCATATCCTAGATTTTAATGTAACAGTTTTATATCTTATATATAAAAGCATAATTTTTTATGGAAAGAGACGAAGTGCACTAATGCCTCAACTTAAAACACTTTATGTCATTGTTGGCGATAGAGTAACTATGTCTTGAATAACTCCATTGGTGCTGATGGGGGGATTGTTATTCTATTGAACCCAACCATATTGATACTGACCAACTTTTACTCCACCCCTTGGACTATCATTTCTCATTATCGAGTAATTGGCTCAAACAAAGAAGGGATTATCACAACTTCCTATTGTTCTTAGATGCCTTAGGAGAATGATGCCTTCTTGAATAATCTAAATGTCTTGGGCAACATAGTGGAACACAGGCAATGTATTATAGGAGAAGATTTCAATATCATTATTTCCTTGGAAGAAAAGAGAGGGGGAATTCGAAGACTATATGGAGATAGCGAAGGGTTCCAAAAATTCATTGAGGATATCCACTTGATTGGTATTCAAACCAGAAATAACACAGTCACTTGGTCGAATCGTCACTCTAACACTCATCAAGTGGCTTGTCATCTTGATCGATTTCTATTTTCAAATACCCTGATGATGGAAGGGCTCATATGAGAAGCCATTATCCTTCCTCGATCAATATTGGACCATTTTACAGCTTATCTATGGATAGATATATCTATTTCACCCCACAACAAGTCATTCAGGTTCAAAACATTTTGGTTCTTTCATCTTGACTTCCAGGAAAATGCCCCAACTTGGTGGTAAAATGCAACAATCGCTCATGGTACCATGATGTATAAATTCCAATAGAAATTGAATAACTTTAAACCACACCTCCATGAATGGCATAAAAACCTCATTGGTAACATATTTCAATCTCAACGGTCTATAGAACAATGCCATAAAGAGATACATAAGAAACTCATAAGACATTCATGCACTGAATCTCTTCAGGAAGAGGAGGAACTTCCAAAACGACAATTGGAGGACATATATTGGCAAGAGGAAACCCTTTGGCGTCAAAAATCATGAGTGAAATGGATAAAATAGGGAGAGAAGAACACAAAATTATTCCACCGATCCATGATTCACAGAAGATAAGTCAATCTTATAACTAGACTCGAAAACAATCAAGGCTGATGTATTTTGGATCATGAGGGAATGGAAACTAAACTTATCAACTATTATTAAGAGTTCTTGTCTGATCCAATCCAAGACATATCACAAGACATCAACAAAATCACTCAACACATTCCATCTCTAGTTACCCAGGAACAAAATGAGGTGGTTTTGAGACCAATCAAAATAGAGGAAGTGGATTAAGTGATGAAAGAGATGCCAGTTGGGAAAGCTCCAAGACCTGATAGTTTCATGACTGATTTTTTTTACAACTACTGACCCATGGTCTGTGAAGAAGTATGAAAACTAGTGTAAGATTCTCATATCTTAGGAGGGGTCTTGTTGACTCTTAATGCCACCTTCCTTAATTTAATCCCAAGAGAGGAGTGATTCACTCACCCTCACTAGTTCTGGCGGATTGCTTTATGCAATGTTATCTACAAGATTATAACAAAGGTAATAGCCCCGAGACTCAAACCCATTCTTTCTTTTAATATTTCTAATGAGCAATCAGGTTATGTCGAAGGGTGACAAATCCAAGATAGTGTCATCTTGGCTTATGAGGTAATTCTCTTGTTGAAATCCACCCATACTCCATGCATTATTATCTAGTTGGATCTCTCAAATTCATTTGATAAACTAAGTTGGAAATATATGATATCTCTTCTTTTAGATTTTGTCTTTTTTGATGGGTGGATAAATTGGGCTCTCAACCTAACATCTTTGTCTTTCTTTTCCATCCTAGTTAGTAGTGTCCCTTCAAAGACTTTTTCTCCCTCTCACGGCATCTGACAAGGAAATCTGTCATCCCCCTTCGTCTTTGTTATTATGGTTGAAGGTTTAAGTTAGTATATCAAATATTCCATCGTTGAAGGCTCTATACAAGGCTTGCCTCTACATGGTATCCAATTGACATTTTCTCATAGCCAATTTGTAGATGGCACCATGATGATGGGAATTCCAATATCTATGAAATCCCTTAAGACAAGAAGCATCCTAAATGACTTTAGTGAAGCTTCAAGAGTTTCCATTAACCATGTAAAATCCCAAATTTTCTTTTTAAAAACTCCTATAGCCATTCAAGACCACATCTCTCACATTCTAGGCTCCTCTCAGAGCTCCCTTCCATCCAAATACCTTGGCATCCCCCTCATTGACTCTGCCACATGCAATAACTCCTGGGAATTTCTCATCCAATCCTTAACCTGTTGGCTGAGTTCTTGGACCTTCCACTCTCTAAACCTTGTTGGTTGTTTGGTGCTCACCAAATCCACTCTCCAAGCTATCCCTGTTTACCTTTTTTTCGGCTCTTCTGGCTCCAATGTCAGTGCTAAAAAACATCTACAATCTTCAACGAAATTTTCTTTAGAAGTGCAAGCAGGAAGGCCACAAATGGGCCTTTTTCAGTTGGGACAAACTTTGCAAACCAAATCTCTCAGATGGGCTTGGGCTATGGGACTCATGCTTGTTGAATGAAATAATGGGTGCCAAAATATAGTTGCATTGGTTGAAGCAATGGCAAGTCCTCTGGGCTCTTTTTTGAAACACAAATATACTCCTCACATTGAGGAAGTGAAACTCATTAGGTTGAACGAGCAGATCCCTCACTCTTTTATCTAGAATGTCACTTGGAACATTTGTACTCTTGTTTAAGAAAATTCCTTATAGGAATTAAGGGATGGGAAAGAAGGCTTATTCTGGTCAGATTCTTGGCAACAAATTATGCCCCTTCTCTTACAGGAAAGCATGAAAATCATCCACACCCAAATGAAAAAAAAATGGTAGCATGAAAGTTGTGGATTTATGGAAAACCATGGTTCCTCCTTCTTCTTGGAGAAAATGGAAACTAATGCACTGAGACCTTAATCTATTGATGGACTGCAATTTAGGGTCATGATTGAACGAAGCCACCTTATGGAAAATTCGTACAAAAAATGGACCAAACATCCTTCGTTGGGGACACTCATCTCTAGGTAATCTCACTATGAAAGCTAAAGCTAATGATCTTAAGGCCTGGTTTCACCTCCATGGGATTCAAAACCAATAATTCGGTTGAAATATGGGGTCTTCTCTGAGGGGTCCAAATGGCCTCTCATATGTGGATTAGAAAACTCACTGTTGAAGGGGACTCTAAAATTATCATCTCCTTGTTCACTAAGATATTGCATGCGTCCAAAATAGACAATATTTCTCTCAGTTGGTGTCTCCTCAATACTCTTGATATCCTCAAATCTATGTTGCATTCTAACCTTGTGCTCATCCCCTCTCATGTTTGCAGGGAGGAAAAAAAAGTTGTGGATAAAATAGAAAATGTTGTATTTTCAAATGGGGAGAAAGACATATGTTTTGTGGCCAATATTTATCTGGCTCCTCCTCTGCTCAGGGAATGTATCGAATTGGATCAATCAGACTATAACCCCCGAATGGGGTGCCACCTAGTATAACATGCATTTAATACAATTATCCTCCAAAACAACGTCCATACATTTAGATCCATATCCAATGACACGCATTAACACTGGTTCATTGCACCGCATATATCCACTGATGCAAATTTTAATGGATTGGATCTCAACGTAGGTGAGCTTTGTAGGTTTTGGTACCGAATATTTGAAGGGAATTAATGGTGTAATAATGGAAATCCTTATGGCTTCGAACCATGTGAAAGCCTCCTCCGGTATATAAGTGAAGTCTTACGATTTATTTTAATTCACTTCCAACAGAAAATAAACACTTTCTCTAGAAGCCATCTTCCTTATCTCTCATATCTCTCTTAAAGGTTCCTTGCGGTTCTACCTATAGATTTTTGTTTTTCCTCTTTACATCATGCCTCGTGAAAGAGGTAGATTTTGAAGAGGTCTAGGTTCTTTCCATCACTTCTCAAATTTCCATTTTTCTCCATCTCCTTCTCCCAATGCTTATGATCTTTCCCTCCCCATCTTTTCCCCTTCAAGTGAAATTATGTGAAAAAAAAGGAGGCAAATCGGAGTTCGGGTTTCAGGTCATGCAAACACCTGATGAAAACAAATAAACTCTGTGTAGTCCAACAAATAAACTCTACACAGTCCAACAAATAAAATCCGTGCACTCCAACTCCACACGCGCACCAACAACCTTATACGAAGTCAATAAATAAAATAGCATGAAATGATTAAGGCTAAGATATATATCGAAAGAGTTTATGAACTCAATAAATAAAATAGTGTATAAACGGATAGAACACCTCCGAATACAAGAAATAAAAAAATTTCATTCAATATGCTTTCAAGCTCAGTAATTACAATCTGTTTCAGGTATTTATATATACACTAACATAAATTCCCTAAGAACAAAAATTTCCCCTTCTATCTTCGAAAGAATTTAATTAAGGCAGTGATGGTGTCTTGTGGCCTACAAAGGTTAAGGAAGCCACCGCTTGAAGAAATTAAGACAAATCAGCAAATAGGTGATAAATCCTCGAGTCTTGAAAGGTCAAGACGGTCACCGATCCGTCATTATTCAGGCGCTGAAATGATTATTATCTAACATACTTCCTTTTAATAATTTCAAAACAAAACAAACAGTAACATGCAATACAAGATTACTGTTAACAATGCATTACAACTTATAGACCCCAATATTATCTCTATGAATTTTAAACAATTCATTTCCCAAAAGCTTTGTAAATATGTCTGCAAATTGTTCTTTAGACCTGTAGAGTTGAACATAATTTTTTTTACCATTTACCAACTCTCGAATGAAATGATACCTCGTATCAATGTGCTTACTCTGCTTGTGAAAAACATGATTCTTTAACAGTGCAATGACATATTTATTATCATAGACAATATGATTTGCATCATTCTGCTCATGCAATAATTCATTCAAGACTCTTCTCATCCATACAACTTGACATGCAGATGTTGTTGTTGCAACATACTCTGCCTCAGTAGAAGATAAAGTCACTATGGGTTGTTTCTTTGATGCCCATGCCACTACTCTAGATCCAAGACTGAACGCATAACTATATGTGCTCTTCCTATCATCAATGGAACCTGCAAAATCACTATCAGTATATCCGATCAGCTCAAAGTTCAATTTTGATGTGTATCAAATACCAAAATCGGTTGTTCCAACAATGTATCTCAGGATCCTCTTTCTTTCTTTCCAATGAGTACTCTTCAGAGTATCCATGAATCTGGAAATTAAACTTACAACAAACATAATATCAGTCTCTTTGTTGTTAAATACATAAGGCTTCCAACCAACTTCTTATACAAAGTTGGATCAACATATGATCCTTCATCATATTTGCTAAGTTCGATACCAGTTGCCATTGGTGTTGCAACTGGTTTACAATTTAGCATTCTAAACCTTTTCAATACTTCATTTGCATATTTAGTTTGAAAAATGAAAATGCCATCATCAGATTGATCCACTTCAATTCCAAGGAAATATTTCATCAATCCTAAATCAGTCATCTCAAACTCTATTTTCTTGGCATTTTTAAAATCATCTACAGATAGATCTCCAGTAAAGATCAGGTCATCAACATATAGACATACAATCAAAATTTTACCTTCCTGGTTTATCTTTGTATACAATGTTGGTTCACTTAGACTTCTACTAAATCCAACACTAATTAGGTACTCATCAATCCTGCTATACCAAACTCTGGATGCCTACTTCAATCTGTATAAACCTTTCCTTGACTTATAAACTTTATCTCTGTCCTTATCAATCTCATAACCTAGAGGTTGTCTTACATAAACCTCTTCTTCCAAACATCCATTCAAGAATGCAGAATTAACGTCCATTTGATGCATGATCCATTTATTCTGAGATGCAATAGATAAGACCATCCTCACTATCTCAATTCTTGCTACAGGAGCAAAGGTTTCATTGCAATCAATACCGGGTTGCTGACTAAACCCCTGAGCTACAAGTCTTTCCTTGTACTTTTCAACTTCACCTTTTGCATTCAGCTTAGTCTTATAAACCCACTCAACACAAATATTGTTCTTACCTTCAGGTAAATTGACAATATCCCAAGTGTTATTTCTTTCAATGGAATCAATCTCCTCATCCATTGCTTTTATCCATACATCCTCTATAGCAACTTCATCAAAACTTACAGGATCACATGCCATTAATGTAAAATATGAAACCTGATCTACTTCGTCATTCTGATCATATAATTCTCTTAATGTTCTAGTCTTATGACCATTAAATATGTTTTTCAATGAAGCTAAAGTAGGATTCGATTCATCACTTATCTGTGAATATGGTTGATGTCCACCATGTCCAGATGGCTCACCACGCTCATGAGTTATGGGCGTTCTAAATTGAGATGGGATGATAACTGGTGCTTCCATTGTAGGACATCTCGCTACAGGCATACATGCATGTGCAACCAACTATCCACCACCTTCAGCCTGCTCATCTCCATCATCATCTTCACGGGGTAACACAGCTCCCTCTGAAACAGATTTATCAATACTTCCATCCCAGGCTTCCTCTTCTTTAAATTGAACATCTTTGTTGATTACATACTTCTTGGTGATGGGATTGTAGAGTCTATATGCCCTGGACTCTTCACTGCATCCAAAAAAGATACATCTTTCGCTTCTATCATCTAGCTTCCTCCTCATTTCTTCATGTACATGCGCATATGCTACACATCCAAGAATTTTGGAATAAGAAACATTGCAAGGCTTACCATCCCAAGCTTCCTGAGGTATCCAATTCCTCACAGTCTTGGTCAGACTTCTATTCAAGATATAGAAGGAGAAAACAACCGCATCTCCCCATAATTCATTTGAAAGATGCCTCTCTTTCAACATGCTTCAAGTCATATTCATGATGGTCCGATTCTTCTTTTCAGCCACTCCATTATGCTGTGGAGTATTTTGAGCAGTAAACTACCTTTTAATTCCATGAAAAACACAAAATTCAATGAATTCATTCAGTTTATACTCACCTCCTCTATCAGACCTCAGGATCTTAATGGTTCGAACACTCTCATTCTCAGCCATAAGCCTAAACCTCTTGAAAACTTCAAAGGCTTCTGATTTGTGCTTCAACAAATACAACCAGGTTTTCCTATTGAAATCATCAATAAAAGTCATAAAATAAACACTACCATTCAAAGAAGATGTTTTCATAGGTCCACAGAAATCCATGTGGACAATTTCCATTGGAGCTTTTTCTCTGTAGAAAACACCTGAAACAAATTTCTTTCTGTGATGCTTCCCAAGTATACAACTCTCACAAGAGCTTGTAGGTTGTTGAATACGGGAAAACCCCTTTACCATCTGCTTCTTCTGTAATAAATCTAGGCCACCAAAATGTAAATTACCATATCTCAAATGCCATAACCAAGATTCATCTAAACTTCCATCTTTATAAACATTCAAAGAACCACTCAAATCATTTCTCATAACAGGTGGAAACATTCTATTCTTGGTCATCTCTACTCTTGCAATCAATTGTTTGTTGGGTAATTTATCATAGATTGTACATACCTTCTTGTTGAAGAACACTTTATACCTTTTCTCCATTAGCTGTCCAACACTAATCAGATTGCATTTTAAACAAGGCACGTAATAAACATCATCAAGATTTCTTCTCTAATTATTCTTAGTGTAAACTGGAACTACACCTTTACCATTAACTGTAACCTTACAGTCATTTCCCAGTTTTACTTCAGACTGAATACTAGTATCTATAGAAGAAAATAAATCCTTATTACCAGTCATGTGGTTACTACAACCACTATCCAAAAACCAAATATCATTAGTACTTTCCTGAGTGACATTACAAGTCAAGAACATGGGATTTTGATCATCCTAAGACTCATTTGTGATATGGGCATACTGCATTCCAACATCTGCCTGCTTCTTCCAACATTTGTTAGAAGAATGCCCAAAGTTATTACAATAATAACATTGTACCTTATATTTATCATACCTCTATTTTTCTTGCTGCCGGGGTTTGTTGTTACTCCCTCTTAAATTAGGAGGATTCTGCTGGAAGTTCTCCTCAGACATTGATTCAGTTTTTTTGTCCCTTCGACCAATAAATATACCTCCTCTTACATAATTATAAAACCTTCCTTTGCCTCTGCCTCTGGTAACATGAAACTGGGATTTGAAAGCATGCTCCATTGATCCTTCTTCATATATAGATATCCTAGATTCATGAGCAACAAGAGAACCAGTTAATTCATCAATTTGCATTTGACTTAAATCTTTAAATTCCTCTATGGGTACAACTACAGGTTCAAACTTTTTGGGTAAACTTCTCATCACTTTCTCAATAACTCTCTTATTCTCAACATCATATCCATATTGCCTAAGCTGGTTCACAACACTCATCACTTGAGTCATGAAAGTATGAACACTTTCATTATCCTTCATCTTCATATTTTTGAAGTCCCTTCTCAAGTTTTGTAACTTGATTGTCTTCACCTTGGACATTCCTTGATAATAGGTTTCAAGGACGTCCCAAGCCATCTTTGAAGATGCAGCACTTGAAATTTTCATAAAAATGGATTCATTTAATCCTTGCTGGATTAATCCAAGAGCCTTGTTATCCTTTTTTCTATTTTCCTTCATCAAAACATGATCACCATTAGAGAGAGCCAATTCTGCTGCTCCATCAACTGGCTCAACATAACCATCAATAACATAGGTCCATAAATCCTAAGATTGAAAAATTGTACTCATTCAAATATACCAAGAGTCATATGAATTCTCGCTCAGGACATGAACCTAAACTTTAGAATAACTACTACCAGTTGCAGCCATTTATATAAAATTTGAAAGGAACCAAATAAAAATTGGCGTAGGAAAACTAGAGGGAAAAATTGGGCACCAATAGGAATGATCTACACTAAACTAATCAATAGCAGGATAGGCTACAAGCTCTGATACCAAATGTGAAAAAAATAGAGGCAAATCGAAGTTCGGGTTTCAGCGCATACAAACACCCAATGCAGACAAATAAACTCCGCGCAGTCCAACAAATAAACTCCGCACAGTCCATCAAATAAACTCCACGTAGTCCAACAAATAAAATCTGTGCACTCCAACTTCATGCGCACACCAACAACCTTATATGAAATCAATAAATAAAATAGCATGAAATGCTTAAGGCTAAGATATAAATCGAAAGAGTTTACGAACTAAATAAATAAAATAGTGTATCAACGAAGAGAACACCTCCGAATACAAGAAATAAAAAAATTTCATTCAATATGCTTTCAAGCTCAGTAATTACAATCCGTTTAAGGTATTTATATATACACTAACATAAATTCCCTAAGAACAAAAATTGC
Source organism: Picea engelmannii (assembly GCA_009831015.1). Lineage (NCBI taxonomy): Eukaryota > Viridiplantae > Streptophyta > Pinopsida > Pinales > Pinaceae > Picea > Picea engelmannii. Next base: position 25,447 of record ML846466.1, read on the forward strand.
CCATTCTATCTTGATGCAGGAGCATCGTAAGCATCCAGCCAAGCAAGCAACGTAAAAGCGGGAGACCGTTGGAAAAGCACCAGCGCACATTTTGAAGTGTTTTGAGATTAATGAATGGACATTAATGTAATATCTAAGGGAAGCGTACTTACATTTATATCTAGATATTATAAACAGATCTTGAGCGTTGCTCTCATCTGTTGGATGTGATAGGAATTTAGGTCTGTTTAATGAAAGTAGGTAGATTTGATTTAATAGATTAGACAGTTTAGAAGTGTAGGAGGGAAAACGGATATAGACACCCTCACCCTTGTATCATTATAATTTTGGATGATCATTCAGAATTCATAAGCTGTAGAGCTGTAGCAGAGAGATGTAGAGAAGAACCCATGTACATGAGAACTTGAGTTAATATATGACGCTTTGACTCACTTTCATGGTGTTATGATGATTAATGTTTACACTTGTTGAATGGTATGTTTACAGTTGGTTTGTTTCTCTGTTATGCATTTATCTCAATGCTGTGTTGTGTGTGTGATTTCATGTTGAGTGTATAAAGTCTAAGAGAGGAGAAGAATGAGTTTCAATTGTTTCTCTTCTTGAGAATTCCTACAAGGAGTGGAGTGAACGTCCGCAAGATGTGCGTTGACGAGGGTCTGAGTTTTATCTCAGAAATCTCAGGAGAGATATCGTTGTTCTCATACCAGTTGAAGTGTAGGTGAAGCATAGAGCCATGCAAGGAGTGCGCAGGCCAATTGAAGCCTTGGATTTTATAAATCCAGAAAGAAGATTGAAAGATTTCTGTTGCAAAGAGTGCACAGGGTCGAAGACTCAAATAACTAGAGGTTATTTGAAGGTTTTCCGCAAGGAGTGAAAGCAGGGATCCTTTTGGGAAGCTTGAGTTTACAAGTGAAATATCAGGAGGGAATTGACCTTTGAAGTGTTCAAAGGGAGTCAGATATCGAAATCGTCTCATAGAAGTCAAGTTTAGGAGGGAGAACACCAATTTGTTTGGGCAGAAGTCATTGAGGAGTGCATCTGGTGGTTGGAATTCTCTGTGGAGAACTCGCGAAACCGCAAGGACCGTAGGATCCAGAGGAGTTGTAAGGAGGTTAGGAGTTGGATGAATCCACCACCCTGACATCAAGAGTCAATGCGAACTGTTGATCATGGTCAGTTTGAGAGATAGATCATTTCGGGGATTCGGGGTTTGTAAGTTTGGAGTGCAGGCCAAAATCCTTGGTCACTCAAATTCTCGAATAGCAAAAAGGATTATCAGGCGTGGAATTTCAATATTTCAGGGTTCAAGATTTCGGCCATTCTAATGACAAGGAGTCGGGGCCCTTTGCATTGAAAATCCCAAAGTTGTGAAATGCGGTGTGTCTTTGGTGTGGAATTTCGGCATTTCGGCTTTCCGAGGTTTAGGAAGTAGAGTAGGCAGTGACTTTGGAATCGAGAGTTTCAAACTCTCAGGTCACGAAATCTCAAAGAGAGAAAGGAAAAATTCTTGAAAAGGTTGAGGGACAATAGTCGTTGGGCACCAATCGATTTTCGAGGTTTCGGGACTCGAGAAGTGGAGTTGCATGATCAACACAACTCCTGAAATCGCGAAGAGAGAAACACTGAAAGGTGGGTCCCAAGTATCAGTCAGAGGATACGTGCAACAGAGTGAAAAGAGGGGTCAATCTTCGGAGAAAATATTGAAAGGCTATCGATCTCACATTCCATGGGACGTTGAGCCCATTTCGGCATTCCGACATTTCAGAGTTCGGAGAATCATAAGGGAAGAGGAACGACTATTGCATGTTCGATCAAAGTCCCGAAAGCCGAAACTAGTGGGTAACAGGTGGCATGTGCTCGTCGTGTTGGAGCAGTCAACCTTCGTTGATGTTTCACATTTCGAGGGTCTGTTTCAAGTGGTATCAAGTGGTATTAGAGCTCAGCACAAATTCTTTTCTTTTTGTAGCAGAGAGAAAAGAGAAAAAAAATTCAGCCATGCTACTGAGAGGAAGAGATAGGACAATGCCTAATCCAGCAGTGGAAAGAGAAATGCGTGAGTTATGTGCCATACTTGATGCTATGGAGACAACACAAAGGCACATAGTTGACATTGGGGATATCAATGAGGCTAAAAGTGAAAATGAAGCTAGAAACGAAGGATAAGAAGTTGCAGTCAAAGATGTTGCAAATGAACGCCTATTCAGGGCTGTTGCAAGGATAGGTTCTAGGGAAAAAATGGACATTCCAGTGTATGAGGGAAACTTGGATGTTGAAGAACTTCTAGACTAGATTAGAGCTCTAGACAAATACTTCGACTATGAGGATGTTGAGGAAGATAAGGAAGTTAAACATGTCGTTACTAGACTTAAAGGGCATGCAGCACTTTGGTGGTATGAACTACAGGCTAACAGACGCTGCAAGGGAAAGCAGAAAATCAAAAGCTGGGATAGAATAGTTGCAAAGATGAAAGCCAAATTTATACCTAGGGATTATCAAATCACTCTATTTCAGAGGATGCAGAATTTGGGACAGAAGCTGATGTTAGTGAAAGAATACATTGAAGAATTATACAGGATAAACATCAGAGAAGGTCATCAGGAAAGAAATGATGAAAAGGTTTCTAGGTACATGAATGGTCTGCGATATGACATTCAAGATGAGATGAGCATGATGACCATTCGAAATGTGGAAGATGCTTATCAGATATCTCTAAAAGCTGAAGAGAAGCTGAGCCAGAAGCAAGCTCAGAGAGGCCGAGGTAGAAGTCAAGACAGAGGCAAAACAATTGCCCAAGAAAGAACTTAGAAACCTAAAGAAGAGGGAAAGAAACCTCAACCTCAACCTGAGAAAGGAGGAATCTCACAGGGAAGGTAGTATGCTGATAGAAATACTTTACCTCGAGCCAAAGGAAGAGGAAGAGGCAGAGGAGGTGAAGTGAAATGCTTCGTCTGTGGAAAAATATGACATAAATCCTATGAGTGTCCAGATAATAAGAAATATTTTGGTGAAACTCACATTCTCGAAGCTCAAGGATGGAATGTTGAGGCAAAAGATGCTAAGAGTGGAAGATCCTTAATGATGAGGAAAGTTCTCTTAAAGCCAGAGAAGGAGGAAAACAACCCATCCCAAAGAAACAATTTGTTTCAAACTACTTACAAAACTAAGGATAGGGTATGCAAGGTCATAGTGGACAGTGGTAGCACAGACAATCTCGTATCTACAAAGATGGTAGAAAAGATGGAGCTGGAGATTGTTGTACATCCAAGCCCATACAGGGTTTCGTGGCTACAAAAAGGACATCAGGTAAATGCCACTAAACAATGTTTAGTTGAATTTAAAATAAGAGGATATAAAGATGAAATATTATGTGATGTCATTCCCATGGATGTTTGTCATCTATTTCTAGGTAGGCAATGACAATATGACATAAACGTGGTTCATGATGGGAGAAAGAACACGTACACCATGGAGAAAAATGGTAGTACTCACATGTTGCTGTCAATTAAGGATAAAGAGGTGAAAACAGAAATGAGCAACATTGTACATATCATGAGTGGGAAGGAACTTCTTGATGAGGTTAAGAAGAAGGAAGACACACAATTTATTGTGGTCAGGAAGCCCAAAATTGTTTTGACCAGTACAAGGATAGATGATTTACCAGAAGAAATCGAGGATTTGTTGGGAGAGTAATTTGATATAGTAGTGGAAGAACTACCTTGTTTGTTTCCACCTATCAGGAGTATAAGTCATCATATTGATCTTATACCTAGAGCCAACTTACTGAACAAACCATCGTATAGGTTGACGCCGCAGGAAAATGAAGAAGTTAAGAGACAGGTCCAAAACTTAATGGACAAAGGATTGATTCGAGAAATCTTGAGTCCATGCGTTTTTCCAAAAGTGCTCAGCCCAAAGAAATATGGAGGCTGGAGAATGTGTACAAACTCAATGGAAATCAATAAAATTACCATCAGATACAGATTTCCATTGCCAAGGATGGACAACTTGATGGATTTCTTGAGTGGAGCAAAGTTTTTTTCAAAGATTGATTTGAAAAGAGGGTATTATCAAATTCGAATGAGAGAAGGTGATGAATGGAAGACAAAATTCAAGATGAATGAGGGGCTGTATGAATGGTTTGTCATGCCATTTGGCTTAATGAATGCGCCCAGTACTTTCATGAGGTTGATGAACGAAGTCCTGAAGGATTTCATCGGGAAATTTTTCATTGTATATCTTGATGATATATTAATTTTCAGCAAGACAGAAGCAGAACACTTAAAGCATTTAGTTGTAGTAATGAGAAGATTACAAGAAGAGAAATTGCTGATTAATATGAAGAAATCCTCATTTATGAGAACATAACTCATTTATTTGGGTTTTGTTATCTCTGCAAATGAATTAAAAATGGATCTGGAAAAGATAAAGGCGATTAAGAATTGGCCATCGCCGAAGAGCATGTTTGAAGTTCGAAGCTTCCATGGTTTGGCTAGATTCTACAGGAAATTCATCTGAAACTTCAGTGGAATTAGTGCACCGATGATGGATACGGTGAAGAAAAGACATAAATCTTTTCACTGGACGGAGGAAGCAGAGAAGAGTTTCAATCTGCTGAAGAAGAAGATCATTGAGCAACCAATTCTGGTTTTTCCAGATTTAGCAAGACATTCCAGGTCAGGTGTGACACGAGTGGATTTGCAATTGGAGTGGTCTTGAGCCAAAATGATAGGTCGATCACATATTTCAGTGAAAAACTGAATGAAGCGAAGATTAAGTACTCCACATATGACAAATAATTCTATGCCTTCATACAAGCATCAAAGAAATGGAGACACTATTTGGTTCCCAAGGAGTTTGTTTTGTACAACGATAATCACGCTTTGCAATTCGTGACCCGACATGAGAAGTTGAACCAAAAACATGCTAAACGGGTTGAATTCATGCATAATTTTACTTTTGTGATTAAGCATATTTCAGGAACTGCTAACAAAGTTGTTGATGCTTTGAGCAGGAAATGTTTTCTTATGAAGGAATTCAGAGTCAATACTTTGGGTTTTGATAACCTTAAAGAAATGTATAGGGATGATCCAGATTTTAAAGAGGCATATGAGGAATTTGAGAATCCAATTCTCAAGGATAGAAGCCAATGGAATGAATACATGATCCAGGATGGATTATTGTTCAGGGGAAACCAACTATGTATTCCAAAATGCTCCATGAGGGAGAATTTGTTGAAGGAAAAACACAGTGGAGGATTGGCCAGACATTTCGATCATGACAAGACGTTCTCAAAGTTGAATGGCTCATATTTTTGGCCAGGGATGAGAACATATGTTAGGAAATTTGTGGGCAGGTACAAAATTTGCCAACACACGAAAGGAAAAAGATAGAATACAGGGTTATACCAACCATTGCCCATACCTGAAAGGTCGTGGGATGCAGTGAGCATGGATTTCATATTGGGACTACCAAGGACACAGAGAGGATATGATTCAATATTTGTGGTAGTCAACAGATTTTCAAAAATGGCACATTTCATACCATGCCAGAAACCAATGACGCAACTCATATTGCGAACCTGTTTTTCAAGGAAGTCATCAGACTTCACGGTTTGCCAAAGAATATCGTGTCTAATCGAGATACCAAATTCGTAGGGAATTTCTAGAGGACCTTATGGAAGAAGTTGGGGACAAGTTTGTCTTTTAGCTCAGCATATCATCCTCAGACGGATGGACAGACAAAGGTTGTAAATAGAAGCTTGGGTGATTTGTTAGGAAGCTTAGTGACTGAACACCATAGTCAATGGGATCACATTCTGCCACAGGCGAAATTCGCTTACAATGATTCACTCAATAGAAGCACAAGGTAGAGTCCATTCCAGATTGTATATGGAATGCAGCCAAGGGGAGTTTCTGAATTGAAAGATTTGGAACAAAATGAATTCAGGAGTGCTAGTGCAGAGGACTTTGTAGAAGGAATGAAGGAGCTTCACAACCAAGTTAAGGAGAGATTGCAGAGTTCAAGTCAAGAATACAAGCGGAGAGTAGATCAACATAGGCGAGAAATTTAATTTGAAGTTGGTGATCTGATTCTTGCGCATCTCAGGAAGGAAATGTTCCCAAGGGAAACGTATAATAAGCTGAAGATGAAAAATATTGGACCGTGCAAGGTCATAAGGAAATTTGGGGCAAATGCATATGAGATTGAATTACCTGATGGGGTCGGAATCTCACCGATATTCAATGTTGCGGATTTGTACCCTTACAGAGCTGAAGAAGCAGGAGCAGAGGAGGAACAGAAATAAATTCAATGGACAAAACAAATGCCTGTAGTTGACAAGCCACAGATGGAAGGCATAATTGACAGAAGGATTAGCAAAAAGACCAGGAGGAAAGAGTATTTTGAATACTTGGTCAAATGGAAGGGACATCCAGTTGAAGATGCCAATTGGGAGGATGAAGAAGAAATTCAAAAGCATGGACAGACCGTGCAAGAGCTCATCAATAGGAGTTCATGAAAATTTTCAAGCGAGGGAGTATGATGCAGGAGCATCGTAAGCAGTCAACCAAGCAAGCAATGTAAAAGCAAGAGACAACTGGAAAAGCACCAACGCACATTTTGAAGTGTTTTGAGATTAATGAATGGACATTAATGTAATAGCTAAGGGAAGCGTACTTACATTTATATCTAGATATTGTAAACAGATCTTGAGCGTTTCTCTTATCGTCGGATGTAATAGGCATTTAAGTCTATTTAATGAAAGTAGGTAGATTTGATTTAATAGATTAAACAGTTTAGAAGTGTAGGAGGTAAAGCGGATATAGACACCGTCACCCTTGTATCATTGTAATTTTGGATGATCATTCAGAATTCATAAGTTGTAGAGCTATAGCAGAGAGTTGTAGAGAAGAACCCATGTATAGGAGCACTTGAGTTAATATATGAATCTTTGACTCACTTTCATGGTGTTATGATGATTACTATTTACACTTGTTGAATGGTATGTTTACAGTTGATTTGTTTCTTTGTTATGCATTTATCTCAATCTTGTGTTGTGTGTGTGATTTCATGTTGAGTGTATGAAGTCTGAGAGAGGAGAAGAATGAGTTTCAATTGTTTCTCTTCCTGAGAATTCTTGAAAGGAGTGTAGTGAATGTCCACAAGGTGTGCGTTGATGAGGGTTTGAGTTTTATCTCAAAAATCTCAAAAGAGATACCATTGTTCTCATACCAGATGAAGTGCTGGTGAAGCAAAAAGTTGTGCAAGGAGTGCGCAGGCCAATTGAAGCATTGTATTTTATAAATCCAGAAAGAAGATTGAAATATTTCTGTTGCAAAGAGTGCACAGGGTCAAAGACTCAAATAACTAGTGGTTATTTGAAGGTTTACTGGAAGGAGTGTGAGAAGGGATCCTTTTGGGAAGCTTGAGTTTACAAGTGAAAGCTCAGGAGGGACTTGACCTTTGTAGTGTTCAAAAGGAGACGGAGATTGAAACTATCTCATAGAATTCAAGTTCAGGAGGGAGAACACCGATTCGTTTGGGCAGAAGTCATTGAGGAGTGCATCTGGTGGTTGAAATTCTCCGTGGAGAACTCGTGAAACCATGAGGACCGTAGGATCTAGAGGAGCTGTAAGGTGGTTAGGAGTTGGATGAATCTGCCACCTTGACATCAAGAGTCAACGCAAACTGTTGATCGTGGTTAGTTTGAGCGACAAATCATTTTGGGGATTCGGGGTTCGTAAGTTTGGAGTGCAGGACAAAATCCTTGGTCACTCCAATTCTCGAATCGCGAAAAGGATTATCAGGTGTGGAATTTTGGTATTTCGGGGTTCGACATTTCAGCCATTCCGATGACAAGGACCCGGGGCCCTTTGCATTGAAAATTGTGAAGTCGTGAAACTCGACGTGTCTTTGGAGTTGAATTTCATCATTTCAGCTTTCCGGGGATCGGGAAGTAGAGGAGGCAGTGACTTTGGAATCGAGATTTTCAAACTCCCGATTCGCGAAATCCCAAAGAGGGAAAGGAAAAATTCCCGAAAAGGTTGAGCTACAATAGTCGTTGGGTACCAATCGGTTTTCGGGACTCAATAAGTGGAGTTGCATGGTCAACACAACTCCTAAAATCGTGAAGAGAGAAACGCCAAAAGGTGGGTCCCAAGTATTATTCAGAGGATACGTGCAGTGGAGTCAAAAGAGGGGTCAAGATTAAGAAAAAATCCTGAAAGGCCATCGATCTCACATTCCATGGGACATTGAGCCCATTTCGACATTCTGACATTTCAGAGTTTGGGGAATCATAAGGGAAGAGGAACGACTGTTGGTTGTTCGCTCAAAGTCCCAAAAGCCGAAACTAGTGGGTAATAGGTGGCATGTGCTCATCGCATTGGAGTAGTCAACCTTCATTGATGTTTTGCATTTTGGCATTTTCCAAGAACTGTGGAAATACATCAGGACTCTCCAACTCCCGAAATCTGAAGTTCTTTTGTGGCTTAAATAAAGGGTTTGATTAACCCCTGGCATGGTTTTAGTGAAGATCCTGTGCGGATCTCGGCTCGAGGGAAGAGGGTTTGCGTCATACTTTCGAAAGAATTTAATTAAGGTAGTGATGGTGTCTCATGGCCTGCAAAGGTTAAGGCAGCCACCACTTGAGTAATTAAGACAAATCAGTAAATCGGTGCTAAATACTCGAGTCTTGAAAGGTCAAGACAACCACCGATCCTTCGATATTCAGGTGTTGAAATGATTATTATCTAAAAAATTCATGATTCCCTAGAAAGTCATCATGAAGAGGAAGTCTGGGGCTGTGCTATTGTGGAGGAAGATATTTCGTCAGCTCAAAACCTGGACACCATGAATTCCCAAATTCCACCTCCAGTGAAAATTACTCAACCAGAGGAGCCCACTCCTATGGCTCAAATGATCCAGACATGCAACATGTCTCAATCCTAAGAGGAATACATCTATAGGAAAGTAGAAGAGGACCCTTCCTGTTGGTTTTCATATAAGAATCTTTAGTTAAATTTTTATATCTAAAGGGACAAAGTGGAGCAACATTTTCGTCAAGATTTGTTGGATGAAAGAGAGGATGAACTCTATGAATTTCTTTTCGTCTAGACAGTTGATCGATGTTGTCCAGTGTGTCATCATCCTTATGTCTTCTCTCTAGCAAGGTTGACTCCTCCTCATGATGACAACAACAGACAGTCTGGAGTTTAGTTGAGCTTCTCAGATATGGTTTTTATCTATCTTTTTCTCACAATTCACATAGTTTTTAGGTTCCCTTTGTACTTTGGCATACTTTGTAAACATCTTAGCAGGTTATTTTTGTCCCTCAGGGAAGACATTTGAAAACACATGGGACCTGGTGTTGGTGCTGATTTCCTTTCTTGGTAGTCCATGCACCAGGTCGTATGACACATGTATGGACATCTTTTTTTTTAAGGTATTATAACTAACTACATTACAAAAAAAATTATATATTTTCCCTTTAGTTTATGATTGATGAGATGTTATTTATGTTATTTATGTTTTATGACACATTTTTTATTTATGTCTTATTAATTTTTATTTATAATTCTTAATTTATCTCAAGTGATACCTTGCCCTTTTAGGGTATTAAAAGTGACTATCTTTTTGGGTTGATTATTGTTATCTTGCACTTGAACATAGGGTCCAACTGATCACAAACAACAACATCAATAAATAAAACCTACCATTCTGCTATAGGTTTTGATCTATAAATAAAACCTACCAAGCTAGTTAAAGGTCAAGGTTTATCCAAGTTTTTGGTTGGATCTAATTGTAAATATTTGGGGGTTCACTTCATAAACACTTGCTTGGAAAACCATCTGGCTGAATCATTTGATAAAAGTCCTCGGGACAGACCTCCATTAGCAGAATGCACTTGGTACAAAGATATTATATATTTTCTGCAGGAGTTAAGGCCCCCTGAAGATATGGGAAAGAGTAAGGTCAGAGCTTTAAAACTCAAAAAAATCAAATATTTCCTTATTGACCAGGTATTATATTGGAAGGAACCTCTAGGAGTGCTTCTGAGATGTTTAGACCCACAAGAGGACCAAAGGATTATGTTTGATTTTCATGGAAGCCTATGTGAGGGACACCATTTATGGAAAATCATGGCCTATAAAATTCTCAGGGTTGGGTATTACTAGCCTTCTCTATTCATTGAT
>ML846466.1:35739-48730 GCA_009831015.1 Picea engelmannii
TTCTGAGATGTTTAGACCCACAAGAGGACCAAAGGATTATGTTTGATTTTCATGGAAGCCTATGTGAGGGACACCATTTATGGAAAATCATGGCCTATAAAATTCTCAGGGTTGGGTATTACTAGCCTTCTCTATTCATTGATGTCTATGTGAGAATCAGAGCTTGCATCAATTGCCAAAAATTCTTCGGGAAGTAGCAACTCAAGCCTCTACCACTTAAGCCTGTAGCAGCTTCAAGACCTTTCTGATAGTGGGGTCTTGACTTCATTGGGGAAATTTATCCCTCTTCAAGCAATCAACACAGGTGGATATTGACTACAACAGATTACTTCACCAAGTGGATAGAGGCTATCCCCACTATGAAGGCTTCCCATAGGGTGATAATTGGTTTTCTGGAGAATATTATAGTAAGGTTTAGTTGCCTGACCAGAATCGTCACTGACAATGCTGCATACTTTAAGGCTGAACCACTGATCAAGTTTTGTGAGCAATTAAGGATGGAATTGATCCACTCTACCCCCTACTACCCCCAGGGCAATGGATTAGTAGAATCCTCTAACAAAATTATGGTAAAGATCATCAAAAGACTGCTAGAGGATAACAAGAAATCATTGGATTCAAATCTCAAATTTTCTCTGTGGGCTGATAGAGTGACAACAAAGCGATCTCTGGGCATCTCTCCTTTCCAGTGTGTATATGGGATTGAACTAGTTTTTCCTTCTCATCTTGCCTTGTCTGTGGTGAAGTTCTTCCAATACTGCCAGAAAGAGCCCGATGACATGATCAGGAGGATTCATCAGCTGATAGAAGTGAAACAGACTAAAGAGCAGATAACGGGCAGAGTAAACGACCGTCAACGAAGGATCAAGTAGGCCTTTTATAGGAATAATAGTAAGGAGGATTTCCATCTCAAAGATCTGGTACTCAAATGGGATGCGCCTAGAAAGGACAAGGGAAAGCATGGAAAATTTGAGGCCCTTTGGATCAACCCCTTCCAAATCTATGAAAAGTTCCCAAATAACACTTACAGGTTGAAGAATTTGGAGGGAGACGAAGTTTTTGGTGGCCCTATAAATGGGCATTTCCTGAAAAATATGTTTGTTTGAATCCGCAGTCAGTGCCCCACCATTGTAAATACCGTTCATGTTTTATGTTTTTTTTTTTTTTTTAATAGAAGACTCCACAACCCAACACTAAGGAACTGAAGTTTCAGAAACATTTCTTACAGCCTCACAGGGATGACTCTATCCCCCATGGAGCTTAATGTTATCACATAAACTTGTCAGGGTCTTGTGAGTCTGATTTTTCTACCTAGGTCTGTAATTTTGCCTCTTTGTCTCCTTTTGTAGACTTGATCGTAATTTTTCCTTTTGGCTCATAGTTTTCAACTGTTTGTCTTCACTCGTTTGATATACTTGTTTTTCCTTAGCATCTTGCCTAAGAAATATTGGCCCTTAGACTTTATATTTTCCCTAAGGCCGATCACCCCTATTTTTTCCTCTGCAACTGATCCCTTTGTTTTCCCAAGCCCTCAACAAGTCATCAGAACTCACGAAATGCAAAATCGTGATAAGATCATAGCCATTGATCAAAGAAGAGAGTTGGACTGTTGGATCAACCTTTCGTGATTTCACGAGTTAGGAAAGTAAGAGAGAAGGGTTTTGAAGATTCACAAAGCATGATGTCCTAAAGTGTCGATGTCTTCTGGGACATTTGATCAAAGGGGACATGTCTCACCTGATCTGAGCGTCGTGATTTTGGGACTCGGAGGTTCAAGTATAGAATGTAGCATGATTTCACAAAATGAGAAATCGTGATGCACCTAAGATAAGCATGAGTTCATGGCCCAAGCTCACGTAGGGAAAGGAAAAGAGTTGCGCTAAGGAGTAAAGTACCTGAGTCGGTCACCGAGAAAGATCTACATGGCCTCGAGGCACAATCATTGACTCAAAGGAGTCATGAGCCTGCCTGGAACATTAATGGGTGTCAGTTCACCTCTTAATCCCTATGAAAGAAGTTAATGAAAATGTGGTAGGTGGTTGAAACCTCGTTTCACCACATAAATGGAAAGCATAAAAATATGGTTGTGGAGGGTAGACTCTCAGCCGAAAGTTATCTTGTCATGAATTTTCCTGTGAATCCCATACCAATCTGATCTTGTGTCTAGTAGAGGAGTGCAAGTGTAACCTGACAGAAGAAGTTGCAGACACCAAGACTTGAATGCATGACCATAGTGTATTTCTATAGGGAGAAAGTTTCTTTGAGTATATATACTCATTTTTTATATTTTGTAATGGTCGATGGTAGAGAAAAGCTCCTGATTTGTAAAGTTTTAATGAACACTCTGGTTCTCTGGTTATGCTTTGTAATCTAAGATTTCTTGTTTAATGAAAATCAACCTTCTTGCTCCCTCTTGTTTCCCTTTGATACTGAAAGAATTCATGGTTGAATGATTCACTTGAATTATTGTGACTGCATTATGATGAAATTTTGATTATAGTGATGTTATAATTTCTTTTAGTTCCTTTGAAATTTGAATTCAGGAAGACCTTGTGTTTAAGTTTTACTTCCTTAGGCTGTTGGAAAGCCTAATGTTCATGACAGACCTCTAAATTCTTCGTTGAAGTCTTCCTCCTACTCGCCCTTAATACAAGCTACTGATGGAATTTAAACTAGACCTCACCTTCTTGTGCATATCAGTCCAGTCTTTTGAGTTAAGACGATATTTTCTTGAGATTGTGCGCATTTGACCTTTTTTATAACCAACCTGTGACATAAAACATTGATGGGTATCGGGCTTACCTCTACAGAAATCCAGAGGTGACTTCTGGTGCTAACAAAACACAATGAAGAACAGTGTATATCATTTTTGGATATTTATTCATTACAAGTACATAGTTATGATTATTTCAAGTTAGGGTTGTTGACTAATCCAAAACTAGTCATGTGAGACTAAAGAAAAGTTTGATGAAAATGCTAGTCTCTTGTTGTTAAAGTTAAGGAAGGTATGGAAGTATGTGATCATATACACCAATTCTATTATAGAGTTACAAATCATTTTTGGATGATAATATTGATGAGGGATTTTGGTTGAGGTACATGTTAGGTACATGGTTGAGACAAGTAGTTGACGAGTTGGCACATACATGAGGTCTATAGTTGATGATGTTGGTACATATTGATGACTCATAGTTGATGAGTAGTTGAGACATGATTGGTACATACTTGGTACATGGTTGGATGCAGTTGTTTATGGTACAGGTTGATGACAACTTGTTTGGTGCATGTTGGTGCATGGTTGATGAACTCGTTTATGGTACAGCTTGATTACAACTTGAGGTACAAGTTGATGCATGGTTGATGCATGGCTCATGTTTATTGGTACAAGTTTACATTGGTATATCTCACAGTGATAGTTTGACAGTGGTTCCATCATTCTACTTCTACTTTCGGGCAGTTGAATGGGGCAAGGGTAGGTGGTTCTAGCCACCTTCCGATTGTAGCCAGAGAACATAGGAGGTTGTAACCTTCTTCTGGTTGTAGCCAGGGAATAAGGGATTTGGAGCTTCCTTCAGGTTGTAGCCTGACAAACAAGGGGGTTGGAGTCTCCTTCCAGTTGCAACTTGAAAACAAAGGAAGTTGGTGATTCCAATGAATGTAATTCTTCAAGACATATAAGAAAAAGCATTATGTGGCTTTCTCCCTCTTTGGGTTTCCACGTAAAACACTGGTGTATTGTGTATGTGTATTATTGTTTATTTTTTCATTGCTTATTTACTCTATAGTTATTGGATGATAATGCTACATTGATATAACAATGGTATTATATGGTTAAAAAGGATTAAATTTCTCTATTACTGATTCACCCCCCCTCTCAGTAATCCAACACATGTTTGGGAACTGAGTAAATGCATCCCACAGGCTTCTGTGGCTCCAAGGTATGTGGTACACTTTTCCAGAGTAGGGGAACACACATAATTTATGAAATATTGTGTCTTGATAGGTAGGTTCTTAAGGTTATGGCCCTCAGGACGAGACTTGATCAAATGGATCAGCATCTAGTGGAATCCCAAGGGTCAATCTAACCTTCAACTATAATGGACTGTACTTATTCAACTATGCAAGGTTGTACTTAAGGTTCTGGACCTATCGCTTCCGCCCAGAACAAGAGGATTTCTCTTATGCCTTGGTATGGAGTACACTTTATTCACTCCCATAAGAATTATGGATTGAGGAAATTCCCTTTGGCATTGGCAATACCCTCAGTTCCTATGTTAAATCATCAGAGGAAACACACCAAAGAAGGTATACCTCATATGCCCAAATACATGTCTATATGTATATTTTCAGGGCATTGTCTGGATCTCTAACCCTAGGATACCAGGATGAGGAATGGGCTCAAACCATTGACTATGACCATATCCCCTTTCAATGTCAAAACTTCCATGAGCATGGTTACCTATTCAGGGACTTCCCCTTGAATGCTCCTCAATGCTTGAAAGAGGAAAATCAGGAAAAACCAAAAACAATTTTACTCATGTCGAAGGGAGGAAGAAGCCAAATAAAAAAAAATGACCTCAGGGAAAGGAGGTGGAAAATTCACATCAATTTCTAGGAAAAGAAAACATCAGAGGCAAAGATAAAAATATTGCAGAGGCAGTACCAGAACAAATCATTGAAAAAAAAAACTCAACACAACTTGAGGATGATCAAGTCACATAGGACAATGGGGAAATGGAAATGATAATAGATGAAGGAATTAGTATAAATATTTCAAGAGATGATATAGAAGGCTTATCACAAGAAATAAAAACAAACCCTTCCTCTGGAGAAATTATGTACTTGGTACACAAGAGATACATAAATGAAACTATGGGGATAACCTCCAGGTCTTGGGGAGGGATTGGGTTTCATTCAGATCCTTGAAAAAATATTCAGAAAATTGCAAAAGAAGGAAAAATAAGAAGAAAGGAATCATCCAAGAAGCTCATTTGTGAAGTAGGCAGCTTTATGATCAACTTGGGGAAGGTCCAAAAGATCACCAAGGGATTTTTCAACTACCCTCCTCCACATACCTCATGAATATTAGAGGCATTAATGGACGAACCAACCAGAGAGTTATACAAAACTGTATTATGGAAGAGAATCTAGACATATTACTATTGCAATTTCTGTAACACCTCTGGTCTTTGGATCAATATTCAAAAGTCCTTTTTCTATCATTATGGAGCAGATCTCGATGTTCTGAGAATGGTGTCCTCTATCCTTCCCCGTAATGTTAGTGAGCTCTTGGAGGGTTTTAAATACCTAGGTTTTTATTTAAAAATCGACAGGTATATAACAATAGATTGCCTATGAATGTTGGAGAAATACACCAATAAGATCAACCATTGGAGTGCACGTTCTATGTCTTTAGGAGGGTGCCTAATTTTAACAAAAGCAGTCCTAGAGAGCCAAGCCATCTATTGGATGGCATTGGCTAATTTTCCTTCATCAATTTACAAACAAATCTGCCAATCTACATTTGGTTTTCTTTGGTCAGGATGCCGGAAAAAAAATAGGATCTTTCATCTTTGTAACTGAAAAATGTTTGCTAGGCCCAAGCAACTCGGTGGATGGGGCCTGTGTAATTGATCCGGCTTTAGTAGTGCTCTGGAAGAAAACAACCTTTAGAGGGTTCTCTTTAAGGAGGGACTATGGCAGTGTGTCATCAAAGAAAAATATTTCCCCTCCATCTCAGTTGTTAGATGGTTGCGAACTGTGGATATGAAAAAAGAACGAGGCTCCCAGACGTGGAGGTACCTACTAAAATATCTCCCTCTCCTTTTGAATTGGATAGCGCGGAGTCTAGGGAATGGTCACTCTATTCTGATAAGGAAATACAACATTCTGGGTATGGGAAGTGGGGTGCTCCTATCTAAATATCTGATCGACATCATCAACAGGAAAGGATTTCGCTGTTTATCTTAGGTGCAGGGGGAAGCGCATGATGGCGGCATTACTCAAAACTAGAAATCAAGTGACGAATTGGGTTTGAATGGGCTCATAAACACTGAATGTTCTCTATATCGTCGTGCTCTTATCAACAATGGTATTCACTTACAGGAGAAAGAGGACATCCTCAAATGGATAGGGGGTGATTGATCTGGGCACATCATTGTCAAAAACATTTACTTAGCTGTTGAAAATAGAAAGTGGACTGAGAAGTTAGATAGCTGGAAAAAAGGTCCGTGGAACTGGAACTGTCCCTTAAAAATTAAGTTGTTTAACTCGCTTATGGTGGAGAAAAAAATCCTCTCTTGGGAGAATTTACAACGTAGAGGTTTCAATGGCCTAGGTATTTGTAATTTATGCAATATGCAGACAGAATCTATGCATCACCTTTTCATGGAATGTGCATTCACGTTGGAAGTATGGAGAATCATAAAATCTATTTATAACTTTACGGGCAACTAGATAGGAATGATTTTAGATTTGTATGAGTGCTTCAAGTAGTGGTCATTTTCGAAAAATGATTTTCCTACCTTACCATCTATGATCTATTATTTTATTTGGAATGAATCAAATCATTCGATCTTTGAAGATAGATTTCCCTTCGTGAAGAAGGTTATCCACCTCACCACTATTTAATTAAGGGATAACAGTCAACAACCAAAAGTTAATTTAAGAAGACTGGATCCCTCACAGACAGGCTGGTGTGAAATTTTTGGCTGGTTCGATGGTGTGGTTGTTTCAACAGGTACAAATAGTGGTGTTGGTGGTGTGTTAGAAGTTAATGAACATTGTAGGTATAAGTGGCTCCTTAATTTTGGCTTGGGTACAAACACTCGCGTGGAGATGCTCAGGGATTGGGCCTTGCTAACCGTGGCTTCTAGGCGTTCTATTCAATCACTACATGTAATGGGAGATTCAAAAATAGTTATCGACGGGCTGAGGGGTAAAGGCAGGATTCAATTCATTTCTCTGGATTGCTGGAAAGACAATTTAATCAAATTAATCTCCTCGTTCCAAAAGGTATCTTTCTCTCATGTTTATAGAGAAGATAATCAAATGGCTGACAGCCTCTCCAAGCTGGTGCTAACTGTGGATCCAGGGAAGTTGATCTTTTATTATTGTATTGAGGCGCATGAAGGCCCTCACAAGTTTCTAAATATTTTTTAGTTTCCCTTGTAAGTTATCTGGCGGTCTCCTGAGTCCATCTTTGTGGGTTTGTTACCCTATTATGACTCTCTATTTTGCTATTTTTTCATGGAAATTGAAGATGTGATCTCTCTCGGTAGAGATACGGTGAGCTAGTTTTTTTAATGCCTTGTAATTCTCATGTTGGGAGGTCAGTCAATGCCAGTAGATCTTCATTCTGGTTATGTTTTCATATCCTAGATTTTAATGTAACAGTTTTATATCTTATATATAAAAGAATATTTTTTTATGGAAAGAGACGAAGTTCACTAATGTCTCAGCTTAAAACACTTTATGTCGTTGTTGGCGATAGAGTAACTATGTCTTTAATAACTCCATCGGTGCTGCTGGGGGGATTGTTATTCTATTGAACCCAACTATATTGATACTGAACAACTTTTACTCCACCCCTTGGACTATCATTGCTCATTATCGAGTAATTGGCTCAAAAAAAGAAGGGGTTATCACAAATTCCTATTGTCCTTAGATGCCTTAGGAGAATGATGCCTTCTTGAATAATCTAAATGTCTTGGGCACCATAGTGGAACACAGGTGATGGATTATAGGAGAAGATTTCGATATCATTCTTTCCTTGGAAGAAAAGAGAGGGGGAATTCAAAGACTATATGGAGATAGCAAAGGGTTCCAAAAAATCATTAAGGATATCCACTTGATTGATATTCAAACCAGAAATAACACGTTCACTTGGTCGAATCGTCACTCTAACACTCATCAAGTGGCTTGTCATCTTGATCGATTTCTATTTTCAGATACCTTGATGATGGAAGGGCTCATCTAAGAAGCCATTATCCTTCCTCGATCAATATTGGACCATTGTATGGCTTATCTATGGATAGATATATCTATTTCACCCCACAACAATTCATTCAGGTTCAACAATATTTGGTTCTCTCATCCTGACTTCCAGGAAAATGCCCCAACTTGGTGGTAAAATGCAACAATTGCTCATGGTACCATGATGTATAAATTCCAATAGAAATTGAATAACTTTAAACCACATCTCCAGGAATGGAATAAAAACCTCTTTGGTAACATATTTCAAGCTCAACAGTCTCTAGAACACTACCAAGAAGAGATACATAAGAAACTCATAAGACATTCATGGACTGAATCTCTTCAGGAAGGGGAGGAGCTTCCAAAACAACAGTTGGAGGACATATATTGGCAAGAGGAAACCCTTTGGCATCAAAAATCATGAGTGCAATGGCTAAAAGAGGGAGAGAAGAACACAAAATTCTTCCACCGATCCATGATTCAATGAAGATAAGTCAATCTTATAACTAGACTTGAAAACAATCAAGGCTGGTGTATTTTGGATCATGAGGGAATGGAAACTAAACTTATAAACTATTATCAAGAGTTCTTTTCTGAGCAAATCCAAGACATATCACAACACATCAACAAAATCACTCAACACATTCCATCTCTAGTTACCCAGGAACAAAATGGGGTGCTTCTGAGACCAATCAAAATAGAGGAAGTGGATCAAGTGATGAAAGATATGCCAGCTGGGAAAGCTCCAAGACCTGACAGTTTCATGACCAATTTTTTTTACCACTACTGACCCATCGTCCGTGAAGAAGTATGAAAATTAGTGTAAGATTCTCATATCTTAGGAGGGGTCTTATTGACGCTTAATGCCACCTTCCTTTAATCCCAAGAGAGGAGTGAGTCACTCGCCCTCAATATTTCTGGCAGATTGCTTTATGCAATGTTATCTACAAGATTATAACAAAGGTAATATCCCCGAGACTCAAACCCATTCTTTCTTTTAATATTTCTAAGGAGTAATCAGGTTATGTCGAAGGGTGCCAAATCCAAGATAGTGTCATCTTAGCTTATGAGGTAGTTCTCTTGTTGAAATCCACCCGTATTCCAGGCATTATTATCTAGTTGGATCTCTCAAATTCCTTTGATAAACTAAGTTGGAAATATATGATATCTCTTCTTTTAGATTTTTTCTTTTTTTATGGATGGATAAACTGGGCTCTCAACCTAACATCTTTGTGTTTCTTTTCCATCCTAGTTAGTAGTGTCTATTCAAATACTTTTTCTCCCTCTCACGGCATCCGACAAGGAGATCTGTCATCCCCCTTCCTGTTTGTTATTATGGTTGAAGGTTTAAGCCGGTATATCAAATATTCCATCATTGAAGGCTCTATACAAGGCTTGCCTCTACATGGTATCCAACTGACATTTTCTCACAACCAATTTGTGCATGACACCATGATGATGGGAATGGGAATATCTATGAAATCCCTTAAGACAAGAAGCATCCTAAATGACTTTAGTGAAGCTTCAGGAGTTTCCATTAACCATGGAAAATACCAAAATTTCCCTTTTAAAACTCTTATAGCCATTCAAAACCACATCTCTCACATTCTAGGCTCTTCTCAGAGCTCCCTTCCATCCAAATACCTTGGCATCCCCCTCATTGACTCTGCCACATGCAATAAATCCTGGGAATTTCTCATCCAATCCTTAACCTGTTGGCTGAGTTCTTGGACCTTCCACTCTCTAAACCTCGTTGGTTGTTTGGTGCTCACCAAATCCATTCTCCAAGCTATCCCCATTTACCTTTTTTTGGCTCTTCCAGCTCCAATGTCATTGGTAAGCACCATCTTCAATCTTCAACGAAATTTTCTTTAGAAGTGCAAGTAAGAAGGCCACAAATGGGCCTTTATCAATTGGGACAAACTTTGCAAACCAAAGCTCTCTAATGGGATTGGGCTATGGGACCCATGCTTGTTGAATGAAATAATGGGTGCCAAAATATAGTTGCACTGGTTGAAGCATTGGCAAGACCTTTGGGCTCATTTTTGGAAACATAAATATACCCCTCACATTGAGGAAGTGAAACTCATTAGTTTGAACGAGCAGATCCCTCACTCTTTTATCTGGAATGTCACTTGGAACATTTGTATTCTTGTCTAAGAACATTCCTTATAGGAATTAAGGGTTGGGAAAGAAGCCTTATTTTGGTCGGATTCTTGGCAACAAATTATGCCCCTTCTCTTGCAGGAAAGCATGAAAATCATCCACACCCAAATGAAAAAACGATGGTAGTATGAAAGTTGTGGATTTATGGAAAACCATGGTTCCTCCTTCTTCTTGGAAAAAATGGAAAGTAATGCGCTCAGACCTTGATCTATTGATGGACCGCAATTTAGGGTCATGATTGGACGAAGCCACCTTATGGAAAATTCGTACAAAAAATGGACCAAAATCCTTTGTTAGGGACACTCATCTCTAGGTAATTTCACTATGAAAGATAAAGATAATGATCTTAAGGCCCAGTTTCACCTCCATGGGATTCAAAACCAATAATTTGGTTGAACTATGGGGTCTTCTCTGAGGGGTTCAAATGGCCTCTCATATGGGGATTAGGAAACTCATTGTTGAAGGGGAATCTAAAATTATCATATCCTTGTTCACTAAGATATTGCATGGGTCCAAAATAGCCAATATTTATCCTAGTTGGTGTCTCCTCAATACTCTTGATATCCTCAAATCTATGTTACATTCTAACTTTGTGCTCATCCCCTCTCATGTTTGCAGAGAGGAAAAAAAAGTTGTGGATAAACTAGCAAATGTTGTATTTTCAAATGGGGAGCAAGACATATGTGTTGCGGCCAATATTTTTCCGACTCCTCCTTTGCTTAGGGAATGTATTGAATTGGATCAATCAGACTATAACTCCCCGAATGGGGTGCCACCTAGTATATCATAGAGTTAATACAATTATCCTCCAACACAGCCTCCATACATTTAGATCCATATCCAATGCAGTGCATTAACACTAGTTCATTGCACCACATATATCCACTCATGCAAATTTTAATGGATTGGATCTCAACGTAGGTGAGCTTTGTAGGTTTTGGTACCGAATATTTGAAGGGAATTAATGGTGTAATAATGAAAATCCTTACGGCTTCAAACCATGTGAAAGCCTCCTCCGGTATATAAGTGAAGTCTTATGATTTATTTTTATTCGCCTCCAATAGCAAAGAAACACTTTCTCTAGAAGCCATCTTCCTTATCTCTCATATCTCTCTTAAAGGTTCCTTGTGGTTCTACCTCTAGATTTTTATTTCTCCTCTTTACATCATGCCTCGTGAAAGAGGTAGATTTTGAAGAGGTCTAGGTTCTTTCTGTCACTTCTCAAATTTCCATTTTTCTCCATCTGCTTCTCCCAATGCTTATGATCTTTCCCTCCCCATCTTTTCCCATTCGAGTGAAATTCTGGGAAAAAAATGGAGGCAAATTGGAGTTCCGATTTCAGGTCATGCAAACACCTGATGCAAACAAATAAACTTTGTGTAGTCCAACAAATAAACTCTGCGCAGTCCGACAAATAACTCCATGCACTCCAACTCCACATGCTCCAACTCCACATGCACACCAACAACCTTATACTAAGTCAATAAATAAAATAGCGTGAAATGATTAAAGCTAATATATAAATTGAAAGAGTTTACGAAGTCAATAAATAAAATAGCATATCAACGGAGAGAACACCTCTGAATAAAAGAAATAAAAAAATTTCATTCAATATGCTTTCAAGCTCAATAATTACAATCTGTTTCAGGTATTTATATATACACTAACATAAATTCCCTAAGAACAAAAATTTTCCCTTCTATCTTCGAAAGAATTTAATTAAGGTAGTGATGGTGTCTCATGGCCTGCAAAGGTTAAGGCGGCCATCGCTTGAGAAATTAAGACAAATCAATAAATAGGTGTTAAATCCCTGAGTCTTGAAGGGTCAAGACAGTCACTGATCCATCATTATTCAGGTGGTGAAATGATTATTATCTAACATACTTCATTTTAATCATTTCAAAACAAAACAAACAGTAACATGCAATACCAGATTACTATTAACAATGCATTACAACTTATTGACCCCAATATTATCTCTATGAATTTTAAACAATTCATTTCCCAAAAGCTTTGTAAATATGTCTACAAATTGTTCTTTAGACCTGCATAACTAAACATAATTTTTTTTACCATTTACCAGCTCTCGAATGAAATGATACCTCGTATCAATGTGCTTACTCTACTTGTGAAAAACGTGATTCTTTGACAGTGCAATGACATATTTAATATCATAGACAATATTAGTTGCATCATTCTGCTCATGCAATAATTCATTCAAGACTCTTCTCATCCATACAACTTGACATGCAATTGTTGTTGTTGCAACATACTCTGCCTCAATAGAAGATAAAGTCATTATGGGTTGTTTCTCTGATGCCCATGCCACTGCTCCAGATTCAAGACTAAATACATAACCAGATGTGCTCTTCCTATCATCAATGGAACCTGCAAAATCACTATCAGTATATCCGATCAGCTCAAAGTTCAATTTTGATGTGTATCGAATACCAAAATCAGTTGTTCCAACAATGTATCTCAGGATCCTCTTTCTTTCTTTCCAATGAGTACTCTTCAAAGTATCCATGAATCTGGAAATTAAACTTACAACAAACATAATATCAGGTCTCTTTGTTTTTAAATACATAAGGATTCCAACCAACTTCTTGTACAAAGTTGGATCAACATATGATCCTTCATCATATTTGCTAAGTTCGATACCAGTTGTCATTGGTGTTGCAGTTGGTTTACAATTTAGCATTCTAAACCTTTTCAATACTTCATTTGCATATTTAGTTTGACAAATGAAAATGCCATCATCAGATTGATCCACTTCAATTCCAAGGAAATATTTCATCAATCCTAAATCAGTCATCTCAAACTTTGTTTTCATAGCATTTTTAAAATCATC
>ML846467.1:8304-19892 GCA_009831015.1 Picea engelmannii
CTTGTCCATGGCCCTTGTAGGTCCCCGAAAGATTCATTTAGAGCCTAAGGTATTTATTTTCCTCTGATTCACATTATCAAGGCATTGAGACCTATCCCCATTATCCAAGGAATTATATGAGAAACCATGTTCCACTTGGAGGATATGGTAATATTAATATTAAACTGGTAATATTAATATTAAAATTGCAGCCTAAAATAATTTTTTAATTTTTTTTTTAAATAAATATTGTTCGTCGCCCTTTCGACGACCATAATACACCTACGATGGATTTTCTATATAAAAAAAAAAAGTGGTCATCGCAAGTGCGACGACAACTTAAATTTCTACGACGGATTTTCTATATAAACAAAAAAAATTGTCGTCGCATGTGCAACGACAACTGAAATTGCTACGACGCATTTGCTATATAAACAATGAAAGTTGTCGTCGCAAAGGTCGTCGCTAGTGCGACGACAACTTAAATTGTTGCAATGCATTTGCTATATAAACAATGAAAGTTGTCGTCACAATGGCCATCGCAAGTGTGACGACAACTTAAATTGTTGTGACGTAGTTGCTACATAAACAAAAAAAAGTTGTTGTCGCAAGTGAGATGACAACTTAAATTTTTGCGACGCATTTTCTATATAAGCAACGAAATCTATCGTCGTAATGGTCGTCGCAATTGAGACTAAATGTTGGTTTCACTTAGTGTTCCTATATTGTCCTATTGGCGACGATATTTCTTTTTTTGTCGCAATTGTGAGAAGTCCCCTAGGGTCGTCACTCTTGCAACGTTAATTCAAGTTCGTCGCAGTTGTCACATGACATAAAACAATGTTTCAGAGACTCAAGATTCGTCGCAGTATCCACAACATAACGTCGCAAGAGCATCGAAATAGCCTTCACAAAATGAGCCAAATTTGCTAGTGAATGACTTACAGTTTGACACTTTCTTTTAATGAAATGATTTTTTTATGTAGATATATTATGCAAAATGTGCATATAGAGTCAATGATTTTGTTAAATCTCCAGAATTTTAGCCATAGAGACAAAAGAAGAAAGTCTCTCTCCCTTCTAAATATAAGAAATTCAATGTTTGTTCAATGCTTGTATCAGTGTTATTACAATGTTAGTAGTAGTTAAATGTCAGTTTAATAAGTTTCAAATGCCTAGTATAAGCTCTATTAGCTAGAATGTAAGAATCAGCAATTGAAATAGAAAGTCAGTAAAATGGCAATACAACATTTAAATGTTAGTTTCAGTATAAAAGAGTTAGTTATGGGCAGTTGAATGCTAACATCAGTGCAATTAAGAAGAGGTTAGTAAAAGAAGGCTAAATTTAAGTATCAGAGCTTTAACTCGAATGCAAAAATCAATAGTTTAATGCTAGAATGTCATCAATTAAATGTTAGTTTCATTTTCAATACTAACATCAACTAGAATGCTAGTTTCAGTACCTTAATACTCTAATTGTTCCTAAAAGCTTTATTAGAGGAGAACCTAATACCTTCCTTCACTAATTAGAGTATAAGATTGTTGTATCCTATGAAGAACTAATACAGTATAAGGTTTCTCTTCCTCAAATCAGAAAAAGAAGAGCTCCTAACTAATCCCTTTGAGTTAGATGAAGAGATATCCCTTTATTTCTTGTAAAAATGAATTGAAGAGTTATAAGACTACTTACTAATCCCTACTTCATTCTAAAGAGAATAATATCCTTATCATCTTTAGCTCGATTTAAAGTTTCAGTTTCAATGTTAGTGTCAGTACAATGAGCAGTTATTCAATGTTAGTTTAAATGCTAGTTTCACAGCTATAAGCTTGAATGCCAATACTTGAATGTCAATATCAGTTTATCTTTTGATTAGCTCTTTAAAAACCTGCTTCTTTAAGTTTATTCACTTTCTTTCTTTGAAATTATACCCTTAAATAGAGATTATATATTGGTTCATGGAAGAGTTAGAGCTTTGAATGGAAGAGATAGAGCCTTGAAAGCCATACTAATTTAGTTAAGGTAAAAATATTGCTTGGTTATGATGATAAGCACTTGTTCAGATTGTTAAGTGCATACTCCAAGTTCCATTCTAGCCCATTGTCTAAGATGTTAGTATTTGAATTCCAATAGTATATTCAAATAAAACAACTCTTATAGTAGAAGCTAGAAATTAAAGACTTCTATGGTTTACAGAGAAGCCTTAGCTTCATTAGAAAAACTATATAGTTCTAGATCCAGCCACCAGCATCCGGGAGGTTTTGTGTTTCTCAGGTGAGGTGATCATCATGTTATTTCCAATTCACTAAATATCAATTGTTATCTGAGTACATTAATTTTTTCTATATAATCATATTCGACTTAACCACAAATGCAATTATTTGAATTTTAAATGGATATACATAGCTAAAAATGGCCAAATTGTATTCCCTCAAGTATTGAAATCTATTTTTTGGCATATTTATTTACCTTTATTATTTTGGCATATGCTTGGAGAACATTTTTCATTTGAATTTTAAATGGATATGCAGAGCTAAAAATGGCCATATTGCACTCTTTCTCTAGCAGTCGCAGCTCCCGTTCATGTGCAATTCTATCGAAGCTAACGGTCAACAGGTTCATGGGCAAGGCGAGTTCAATGCCACAGGTGAATGGGAAATTTCATCTATGGGTCAATGTTGTTGTACCTCACCCAATACACAAAAATAATACCATTTGTTTTCCCTGCTTCTCTGTAGATACACTTGTTTAAGAATCCTAGTTTGCTAACATTTTCTAAAACAATGATCAACCAAAAATTTTATTGTGAGGAACCTATATCCCTGGCAGACAAAATCTTGTGCATAGTCGGAAAGTATTTCCAAATATTTTGAAAGTTTCCTTTCTTTGTAATTATGGTCCATGCCATATAAATATATGAGGTAATGGTACCATGAGTCAATCTCAATTTTTGGGGGGATCCAGCACTACAAGTGTGTTATTGTTGCTTCTTTCTAAATATGCTTATGTACATTCGTGCCATCGATCCCCACCAGCATGTTTTTCAAGTGAGGTGATCATCATGTTATTTCCAATTCACTAAATATCAATTGTTATTTGAGTACATTAATTTTTCCTATATAGTCATATTCGACTTAACCACAAATGCATATATTTGAATTTTAAATGCATATACACAGCTAAAAATGGCCAAATTGTATTCCCTAAAGTATTGAAATCTATTTTTTGGCATATGTATTTACCTTTATTATTTTGGCATATGGTTAGAGAACATTTTTCATTTGAATTTTAAATGGATATGCAGAGCTAAAAATGGCCATATTGCACTCTTTCTCTAGCAGTCACAGCTCTCGTGCATGCGCAATTCCATCGAAGCTAACGGTCAACAAATTCATGGGCAAGGAAATTTCAACGCCACAGGTGAATGGGAAATTTCATCTATGGGTCAATGTTGTTGTACCTCACAATGCAACTTACAATGCCAATAGTCAATATCAATTTTTTGGGGGATCCATTACTACAAGTGTGTTATTGTTGCTTCTCTCTAAATATGCTTATGTACATATATGCCATCGATCCTTGCCAACAAGTGCATGCACAATTCTGTCGAAGCTAACATTCAACAGGTTCATGGGCAAGGAATTTTTTGGGGGATCCAGCACTAAAGTGTGTTATTGTTGCTTCTCTCTAAATATTCTTATGTACATCTGTGCCATCGATCATTTCCATCAAGTGCATGCACAATTCTGTCGAAGCTAATGGTCAACAGGTTCATGGGAAAGGCAAGTTTAACGCCACAAGTGAATGGGAAATTTTATCTATGGGTCAATGTTGTTGTACCTCACAATGCAACTTACAATGCCAATAGTCAATCTCAATTTTTTTGGAGATCCAACACTACAAGTGTGTTATTGTTGCTTATCTCTAAATATGCTTATGTACATTTGCGCCATCGATCATGCAAATATCTAGCAGGGACATTGCCACATGTGGCTTGTTTTATTATATAAATGGTTAATAAATATAATATATAATTTTTATTTACTTACATGTAAGTAAGTGAATTTGAATATTAAAAAAAATTATCATAAAAAAAATATTAATATTTAAATCAATATAAAACTAAATGTGATTATTGTTAATATGAATATGAAAAAAAATTATCATAAAATAAATATTTATATTTATATCAATATAAAACTGTGTTTACTTAATATCAACATAACTTTATTTTGATAGGACATAAATGTTAATGTGTAAGTGAGTGTCTATTTTTAAAATTCTAATATCAAACTTTAATATTCATTATACATCAAAACGGATTATACATCTTTATCATTGGTTTGATTGAAAATGCTTTCTCCCACTACAAGCTGAAATTGAAATGATTTTCAAGTTTCAAAAACATTCAAAACTTCACCTTCAACCAAAAGTGGTGAACAAAGTTTAGACATTCAAAACTTCAACTTAGTCAACTTAGTGGTGAACAAAGTTAATTTGATTTTTGATTGAATTTTTCATCCTAGTTTAGACATTCAAAACTTCAACTTAGTGGTGAACAAAGTTAATTTGATTTTTGATTGAATTTTTCATCCTAGTTCTTTGATTGGATTTTTCATACATAGAGCACCTAACCACACTTCTATGCATATTTTCAATAGACCTATAAGGATTTTTACATGACAATTAGGAGTTCATGTTTCTATTGCATATTCAAATATACGTGGATGGGAATGTTGGAGGTGCTACTTGGCAACGCTTGAAGACTGCATAATACAAATTTTCTCAGTATTATCGACCACTCTCCTTTTAATGTATATGGATGAAATCTTATTATGTAATCAATGATCAACTCAAAGAGCAATCTCTAACCACACATGCATGATTTTTTGAATGATTAATATGAATCATAATATGAATTGATGATTAATATTTCATATTTATCAAAAAAAAATAAAGAACAAATATTGTTCATTGTATACTTTATCGGTAAGGCTTCATACTTATAATAAGCCTTAATAGATATAAGAGAGAATAAAGCTTTAAACTTCAGAAATAAACCATTGTATCATAAAATACCAAATAGACAACACAAGAATATAGAGAAAAACACTTAAGGTAGGATAACACCATCAAATACTCATTATAAAATGAATTACTCTACAAGCCATGCTACAAAACAATACATCCAACATGTATCTCTTATAATGAACTCGTGTATTTATACTTTCTCATGGGTCCATGCCACCTACTCATTATTATATTATTTACTTTAAACTACATAGTGGGCATATTTATTTCTCATTCATTACCAAGTGGGCCTATTCCATGATCATGTCCACATTACAGTCATTATCTCCTTGGATACCTCCCTAGGTACTCCATATTATCCTCTCTAGATACATTACATTTGAATGTTTGTTCACAATATAAGTTTTAATACATTCCATCTAATAGCGATAAGTTTGAACACGTATTCATTGAATAATTGAAAAATAGATGATCCACGTGGATATTGGTGGCCACCCACCTATTCCAACTACCTCATCTTGACAGTTTTTAGTTCAACATGTTTCTCTGTAATGATAACATTTCTTTGTAATTGTGGGTTTTCCACTTATGGGGTTGTCTTGAAGCCCTACACAGCATCTAGGTGGATATTTGTGGCCGCCCACCTATTCCAACTGGCTTATTTTGGAAGTTTTCATATCAATACATCTTTTTGTACTTCGAGAGTCGTTTTGGGGCCCTAAACAGTGTTTTTTGGCTTGCCATAGTTAAATTGTAGACAAATTTAGATTTTAATGTCATAATGTGTATTTCTCGAAAATACCTTTCCAACGGGCTATCACACGCCTAAAACAGAGGTCGTATGCAAAAGTTACAACCGCGGGAAGTTGAGGTACCAACTTATCCATCGGGGCCCACATAACTTTTGGTGTTTCATCTCCTAGGGTTAGGTTTTTGGATGTATAGGGTTTTGGTATTCACAAGTAATGTTTAAAAGGCCTTTGGAATCTCATTGTAATCATCCTTCTTAGACGAATGCACATAGCAGCCTCATCTCTTCTCAAAGATAGCTACCACCATTCGAGCAAGTTGTTTTCGTTCTACAGTTTTACAGCTTCAACGTATTTTCTTTATTCAATAGAAGTTATTGTTCACTGGATATTTGTTGTTGTTCTCTGTATATCTAGGTTATGGTATTTAATCTGTTATTCATTTTGTTGCGCTCATAAATCCATATCAGTGGTATCAGAGTGTTATGCACTTCATTTGTTTTTATTTTTGCATGTCCTGGACAAGATCTGGGTACAAGAAGTTGGGACTCAAACCAATCGAGATTTTCAATATCGGTTGTATCGAGCCTGACCACAACTCATGGGGGACAAGAAGAAAGATGACAAAGCAGGAGATACTTTTAAATTGTTATTCGAGGAATCCATTACGTGACAAAGTAACAAAATGATGGACAATTTTGCACAGATCCTTTGGTGGATGCCCACAGGAGATGCATCTTCATCAAGCAACCATGCAACCCCCTTCAAGGTGCAAGTAAATTTTGATATTCCATTATTTGAAGGAATGATAGATGCATATGTTGTAGATAAATGGTTTAATCTGCTCAAAGGGTATTTTTCGGTCCACAATTTTTTCGATAGGGAAAATATTACTTTTTCACTCTTTAAGGTTGTCCCCCATGTTAAGGAATGGTGGGATACGTACTTTGAGCAAAGGGCCACAGAGGAATCTGAAATATTTGTGGTCGCCTCCACATGGGATTCCTTCAGGGATTCCATTAAAGAACAGTACTACCCTTTTGGAATCTACGAGGATGAGTACACAAGATGGACCACGCTATGTCAGGAAAGGGACCAGACAATACCATATTTCATAAATACTTTCCATACTCTGCGCACAAAATTTGGTATTAAAGACTCTGGTGCTCAAATATCGTGGCTTTCTACACAGATACATTCAAATGGAAATGGAGTTTCTGGACATCGCATCATTAGGTGTGGCTTATAGATATGTTTTCAAGATCGAGAAGAAATTTAAGTGGAAGAGGCGAGAGTTTGGATCTACAAATTCCTCACAACCGAAGCAGGGAAAAGGTGGTCCCAACCCACTAAACAAGGAACAGAGAAAACATGGTTGCTCTCAGGACAACCAGTCCAAGCTGCAGCCCAATAAGGGTAATGAGATTTAAAGGACACAGGAAAGTGGTGTGAATACCATAAAATCCCTTGGAACAACACCGAAGAATGTCGCTCCAAGCAGTCACTGGTGGCTGAGTTGAAATATTCTGAGTCAGAGGCAGATTCTGACTCCGAATCAAATCTAGAAAGTGGGAAGCAGATCATCGATGTCGAACCCAGTGTCATTGTAACTACCACCAAAGTCCAACCAAGCGAACCAGAAGAACCAGAGGAAGGAGAACGCCTCTTTCACTCACAGATGTGAGTAAAGGGGGCTCCGCTTCATTTCATTGTCGATAGTGGCAGTAAGAAGAACCTTCTCTCAGCAGAGGTCATCAAGCAACTGGACCGGCCGATAACACTGCACCCGCATCCCTACACCATTGGTTGGCTTTGCCAAAGAAGATATCTTTGCATCAACCAACAATGTTGCCTGCCCTACGACATGAAGCCCTTCAAAGACAAGGTATTGTGTGATATTTCTCCCCTTGAAGTTTGTGATTTTCTTATAGGAAAGCCATATTTGTGGAAGCGACATGTTTTGTATGAATTTAGACCCCATAATGTTATTATTACTTTGGGTAGACAATTGTACAGTATACTAGAGGTAGCGTCGCCTACCGTTATTTCTTTAATCTCTTCTAAGAAATGCAGTAAGGTCATTTCACAGACCGGGAAGTTCGTTTTCTTTGTGATTCGTTCTCGCAGTAAGAAGAAGGTCATTTCCACATTCATGACCTCTACACATAGCCTCTCTTTGCATCAAAAGCAACCGAACGGGATCGTAGAAGAGTACAGAGACATCTTATCCTCACCTACTACGGTACCGATGCACTGCCAAGTCAAGCATCCAATTGACCTAACCCCCAATGCACCTTTGTCTAATGGACCAATCTATCGTCGCTCGCTGATGGAAACTGATGAAATCAAGCACCAAATCCAAGAGTTACTTCAAAATGGGCACATCCGACCCAACTCCTCCCCTTGTGGAAGCCCAATTTTACTGGTGCAGAAGAAAGACAGGATCTGGCGGCTCTGCATTGATTACAAAGCATTAAAAAAAGTCACAGTCAAGAACTCGTACCCAATTCCCTAAATTGATGAAATTATTGACCAACTCAAGGGGGAAAAATTCTTCAACAAGCTTGACCTAAAGTCTGGCTACCACTAGGTTCTCATCAAACCGACTGATGTATGGAAAAAAACTTTCAAATATAAAGAAGGTCTCTTCGAATGGTTGGTCATGCCCTTTGGCTTAAAAAATACACCAACAACTTTAATGAGATTGATGGATGATCTATTAAGTCCCTTCACCAACTCTTTTGTGGTGGTATATCTGGATGAAATCCTCATCTTCAGCAGAACTTGGGAGGAGCGCATGCAGCATATTCAGCAGGTTTTGAGCACGCTGCGACAGCACAAGCTATATGCCAACTTGGAAAAATGTGCCTTTGGCATGAACGAGGTCCAATACTTGGGATACATTGTTGATGATCATGGGGTACATGTGGATCCAGCTAAGATCCAAGTCATTTCTGATTGGCCAGCCCCAACCACACTAACAAAGCTTTGGAGCTTCTTGGGACTTGCCAACTTCTACCAAAGGTTCGTGTTGGGATTCTCCCATATTGCATGGGCCCTCAACCAAGTAACCAAGGGAGATGGGAAGGAAAAGTTTGCATGGAGGAAAGAACAACAACAAGCATTTGATGATCTAAAGCATCGCTTGTGCTCAGCTCCAGTACTCTCCTTACCTGATCTACAACAACCATTCGAGATTGACACCGATGTCTCTGACTATGTTGTAGGCGCAGTTCTCACTCAATACAGTCATCCAGTAGCATACCATAGTGATACACTCTCATATACCGTCCAAAAATACCCCACCTATGACAAGGAAAAGTATTCCATTGTGAAAGCATGTCGTCAATGGAAACATTACATTTTGGGAAAGGAGATAATTGTCCACATTGATCACAAGCCTCTTCATTTCATACAGACACAAGGGAAGTTGCATAACAACCACCATCAAAAGTGATCCACATACCTGCAGTAGTTCCATCTCAACATCAAGTATAATACAGGGAGCACAAATCATGTTAATGACTGTCTCAGTCACCCTCCCGTTGTTGCACTCACCACAGTGCTCCATTCATGTGGGCATGAAGCATCTGAGTGGCCCCAACTTTATCAACATGTGATCCAGATGGATCTCAGTGGCCATCCACCTTTTCCACTGAATCCCCATTTTGAGTCTGTGGTTTTGATCAACCATGATATTCACCATTTTGATGGGGAATGGAATGTAATTTCATCTTCATTTGTCAATTACAGACATCATGTAACTATTTCCTAGTGGTCTTATGTACATGGCTACATCATAGAGTTAATGCACCAAATCTCATTATAATTCTGTAGTCAAGCGCGCTCATGTTAGAGTTGTACTGGGATGGGTGACCGCTGGGAAGTCCTAGTGTTTTACATGCCTATGACATTTTACTTAGTCCAATTTATCCCACATGCATCATGAGAATTGTTCTCCTCTCACTCTCTCATATATAATTGAGATAAAGGAGGCCCTTTAAGCACGAAATGGAGTGTGATGTAAATCTTGTTGTGAATGAAGCATAGCCAAAATCTCTTTCTTTTCAGATATAGGCTACCACATTCTGCCAATTTGTGTTCTACAATGTTTTTATCTCTTGTTCATTAATAGAAGTTGGTTTTCACTATATTTCTATATTCTCCACATTATCTCTGTGTATTTCCTTGTTATATATCGGTTATATTTTTTTCTTTGTGTCGTTCTCAAAATAATCTGGATCAGTGTGACCCAAACTTCACCACCACCTATCAACTCTTGGGTAGAGGCACGAATATCACCAATTTTCACATCCACGATGGATTGTTATGCCATATGGGCCACCTCCGTGTTCCCGCAAGAGAGCGTGCAAAGATGATTTGGGAGGCTAACTACAATCGGATGGTAGGACATTTTGGCGTGGAGAAAATTGTGGTTGTTCTATAGAAACATTTTTATTGGCAAAAACTTCAACAGGACGTCAACAAGTATATCAGATCTTGCACTGCCTGTGCCATTGCCAAGCCAACCATCAAGAAGCAAAGCTTATACACCCATCTTCCTACCCCCGAGAGGCCTTGGGAATCCATCTTTATGGGTTACATGTCTGGCCTTCCATCCACCAATCACGAAAATGATTGTGTATTTTTCGTGGTTGATTAGTTTTCGAAGATGGTCATTCTCACAGCCTAAAAGAAGAGCATCACAGTTGCAGATATTGCCAAGTTATTCTTCGAACGGGTGTGGGTCCCTTTTGGGATACCACGGAACATCACCTCATATCGAGACAACAAGTTCCTCAACGAATTTTGGTCGAGTCTCTAGTCACTATTGGACATCGAGCTCACTAAATCCACTGCTTTCCACCCCCGAACCGATGGCCAAACAGAGGTCATCAATCAAATGATTGTGCACATCTTGCACATGTATAACTCTAAGAATCTGCGTACATGGGATGAGAGTCTTATCTATGTTTAACACATCTGCAACAGGGCTACCCATAGCTCCACCGGCCATAGCCCATTTAAGGTGGGGCTGGGTTTCCAGCCCTTGGGTCTCATTGATGTTGCACTACCTCTTGCAACCACACAGGCAGAATCTTCCCATGTTCATTCTGAGGCCGACAAAGCCACCAGATTCATTGAGCGGATTCATCACATCTGCCAACAGGTCCATGAGATTTTGCATAAAGTTAATGCTAAGTACAAGCAACACCATGATCAACACCGGATACCACACCGGTTTCAGGTGGGAGACAAGGCCTGGTTACATTTGCAGAAAGAGTTCCTTACAAGGCCCCATCGGAAGCTTCGACATCTTCGCGATAGGCCTTACACTATCACCAAGGCTGTGGGTAGAAGTGCTTTTGAGCTCAACACTCCACCCTTCCTTTGCTTGCACCCAGTGTTCAATGTGGACCTCCTTCGGCCATATTTTCCACCATTATTGGACACCTCAGAGATCGCAGAACAATTGACACCAACAAATCTCAACCATGACTGCATGGAACAGGCATCCACTGATCAAATAGTGGACAAACAGATCAAGGGCACTCGCCAACAGAGGATCCATCTTTATTGAGTTGTCAAGGCAGGACAACTCCTTCACCAAGGCAAGTGGCTCACCCGAGGCCAAATTCAGCAGAAGTTTCCTCACTTGATGGGGGGACTTAACGCAATGGAGACCATTTCTTACTAAGGGGGGAGGATTGATCCAAGTGGATATTGGTGGCCACCCACCTATTCCAACTAGCTCATCTTGACAGTTTTTAGTCCATCATGTTTCTCTGTAATGATGACATTTCTTTGTAATTGTGGGTTCTACACTTCCA